>JAQBSW010006633.1:0-46959 GCA_029291075.1 Eudiplozoon nipponicum | reverse complement strand
CTTGCTCGCTACATTCCCCACGAAAGGAGGAGATATTGCCAAATGTCCAGATCTAGTTCCAACTTCATGACTCTTTCTTATCGGAGTCATATAGGCACCAGTCCACTGGTTCAAATGGAAAACTTTTATACAATAACACATCCTCCGAAACCACAGAGATTGCAATGACACAAACTGTAATCTAGAGGCGTATATAGTGCAAGAAATAGGACTAATATGTTTCACAACTTTTCTTTGTACAGCTTCTATCTTATTAGACAAACCCTTTTTTAATGGATTCCAGGTAGCGACAGTATATTCTAGTACCGGTCTAATCCATATTATATACATTTGAAGTTTTATATCATTTGATAAGATATTTCGATTTATTAGTGCCCATATTTTCTTGGCACTGCCTACTATACTTTCAATATGTCTCTCAGCAGAAGCTGTACATTGAATAGTTATACCTAAATCCTTAATTTCTTCCATAAGTTTAATTTCAAACACATCATTAATCACTGCATCATGAAAATAAACATAATGAAAGTTTGTTCTGTTACCTATTTTTAAAGCTCTCGTCTTTTTATTGTTTATTCTCAGCCCTAGTGTAATCAAATATCTACTCAAATCATACAAATCTAATGTCACATTATTTTTGGAGAATTCGACATTTTTTGGATCAATTGGGAAGATTATTTTCAAATCATCAGCGAATTTGCAAACTCGACCGTTAAGGATCTTAGTTTCCAAATGTGCAAATACGATTTTAAATAAAATTGGCCCCAAACTTGATCCCTGTGGAACTCCACTCGTTACTCGTTTCGATTTTGATATCAAATCGTTTACTTGAATACTCATTCTTCGATTATATAAATAGTATTTAAGTAATCTAAAAATATTCGGATCAATATTCAACAAACTAATCGCATTCAAAATAGCATCAAAAGATATAGAGTCATAGGCTTTTTAAATATCTATAAATACAATTAATGCATCTAATTTATTCTCATCTAATGAAATTACATGTTTCCACATAGAAAGCATATTAGTAGTTGTCGATCTATCTTTCGTAAAGCCATGTTGACATAAATCAAAATCAGCCGGCAACATACATTATAAATGATCTAGTATCAATCGTTCTATTATCTTCAAAAACGAAGGGATAATAGAGATTAATCTATATTCACTGGCGCAATTTGGCTTACTTACTTTTGACAACGGCTTAGCTACTATCGTTAGTATATCGATTGGTAATTTCCCTTTCTTCAAAATTCTATTTATAAAGTTGCAGAGCACATTCCTAAAAGTTAAGGGTAATTGAAGCAAATTATCAATCGAAATACAGCAGGTTATCAATCGAAATACAATATTTATCTTAACTGTGATTTTAGAAACAATCACTGTTAGTTTCAAGCAGTTTTAATTGAGATTTCTTGAACTGCAATTCTATTTGTAATTAATAGGGTTTTTATGATATATACAGAACCGCGCGCGATCCGCGTGGATCACGTGGTGGACTATTTTGTCAAAGTGGATTTATTTCGCTCAGTTGGATTATTCACAGTTTACTCGAAGGATTTACTGTTCACATTTAATTATGCCTATCCGAATTTCAGAGAATAATTGATTATTATAATGACATGAGTTATAAACATAGCAAACAGTGAACTAATTATTTGTGAATTTTTGTCATTGAAGTCTTCACACGTAGTAAACACATTCATTTTCAATGACGACTTTTAACAGTGACTATGTTCATATCATCATGTATTTTCAATCGGTTGCATATATTCATTTCAATTCAGACATTTGTGTAAGAATAACTGCTTGTGTGCAAAACATTTTTCTTTATAAACAGAGATCATTTTAACTTTTGCCGTCCAGAAGACGGACAATTTAGTTTAACTTTGAATGGTGTTTAAGACATTCTTCTGTGTTAGAATTTGTTTTTATTGCCGACCAGCACATGGTCAATTTGGACTAACTGTGAATTCTATTTCTATTTGAAACATTGTGTACAATATACGTGGGATAACTCAATTTTGCCTTCTCACATCAACCATCCGGAAAAGATCAGAGACTGATTCTGAGTATGGGTAGTAATAATAGTCACCATGGGTATGTAGGAAGGGTACAGAATCACGAACTAGATAGCTACCCCGCAAAAATACTCCTACAAATATCTAGGCACAAAAGCGGAAAGCCATATACCGTGATACACAAATCCAGATTGCAATAGCAATTTAGTTTAGAGTCACTGATAATTGATGAAGAGCACACAAAATATAAATCCTGGCTTTGACAGCTAAAACACCGTAATCTACTGCATGCTACCGGCGTTTAACGTGCGGGTGTTTGTTATATTTAATCAAAACCCCATTAATTACAAATAAAATTGCAGCTATAGAAATTTCAACTAAAAATGTTTGAAAAATAACAGAGATTGTTTCTAAAATCACAGTTAGAAGAAAGATTGTCTAAAACAAGAATTAATATTTGGGACCCTGAGATGAACCGGATCTGAAGAAATTGAGACTCGTTGGGTTGTAACGCGGAACCGCGCATTACATATTAATGGGCATTCTATTTAATTAATGGCTAATCAATTATTTAGAATATAGTCTTTCTAAATTTCATCTCTAACTACTCGTTTGATCCTTAAACTCTTAGAGATTTAAATACTGATTTTTCGTCTTGCATCCCCACCCTACCTATTAAGATCATTTTAATAATACAGCATTTCAAATGTTTAGAATCAATAATAATTTTAACGCCTGCAAAAGGTAAATTAATGACTCGACTGCAGTCTCATTTAGATTTACGTACATGCTTATCAATTATTTAACTCGGTTTTTTAATTATGTATACACATACACGCGCACATGCGTAGCGTGCGTCTTTTAAATGTAATGAAAATAACTGTTATTAACAAGTCTATCCTGAGTACGTCCTGAGTGATCTGAATTTAAATTTAACACGTGCATTGGTCATACGGAATTCTAATTTTATCACTCATAATAGCATTTATTAACGTCGATGGTTTCTGAATTATTGGTCTCCCCCACCAGAAAATGTGTGGGTAATCTTAGTTACGTCATTTTACATGTAGAGTATAAAACAAGTAAATAATGCATGCAAATGGTAAATTCTTATTTAGCCACTCTCGCCTCACTTAGATAGATAAACACAACAGTTTCGGAAACGCACACACACTTGTGACAAGTGAATATCTAGAGAAAGATCAGTCTGAAGTATAAATAATATGGCCAGAGTAAATATCGCGCTTGCTTCCTTAGGTTGTCTTGTAAAACTAGTGAGGGTGGACCAACTGAAGAAGTCTGCCGATAAAGGCGGCCGAAATATTTTTGAAGGAAGAAAACTACTGGAATTTAAACTGCGTTAGTCAAAACGCCGATTAGGTAACTTCACAAGTTAGTCAACTGATATATTCACCACTTTCGCGAATGCCTTGAAAACAACATGGAGCATACACTAGCTTCTTTTGTCTTAACGAACTTCTCTCATTAGCAATGTTACAGTTTTCTCATGAAACACCAACTTAATCATGGCATGGCCTACTGCAGCCACATGGCAACTTCATGTTGCAGTTCTTAAAAGTTATCAGCATCGCTTTAACTTGCTTCACGTGGTATAAACGGCCATTATGACTAGCAATTTGTGTAGCAACATCTAGTGTTTATTTCGTATCACATCATTTATGAAGCATTTAAAGAGTGTGCTCCCGCAGAGCATTAGTAAATTACGATATATTATTGTTAACCTATTGGCATAACATTTTCCAGTTCTATACCTGGTACAATGGCGTGATTTTTCAGTTCGTCCTCTCGGAAATATTTAACTTTGCTTTTTATTATAAGATAGTTATTATTTCATTTGAGAGCATTATAAAATTTAGGACCACATGATGCTCGTAACAGAATTCTTTAAATTTTGTCAGAATAAATCGTTATTCAGATTTATTTAAAAAATCAATTCTAGTACATTTTATCTTAGTCGTCAATTACTTAATTTTTCCATACCAAGCACTGATACATTGCTGTCGGCAGCACTTTTTTACTCATCATGTACCCGTCCCATTGTAATCATAAACAATAGCTAGCCACAGTCTTACTCGCCCATTCACATTCCTACTATTGATTTGTTTCTTAACCCTTACAATGCTAGAGCTAGATGAATGAACATTAAATAATTGCGAACCAACTTTAGTCATGATTCAGAATGGATTTTGGCTAGTAGAATTCTTTTAGAAGTGCAAAAACAATCCTTTCATTCAGAATTAGATTTCGAATTTTAGAATTAAAATTTTTTGTTTAGCTTAAAACCTCTATCATAACAAAATAGCATAAAAATATGCTTTACAATACAAATTGTCTATCAATTCTCTGAAATCTTACAATGTAACTGTAGAGGCTCTTTGATCACTTCCATAGGAAAGCCCCTGTGATGCCAGATTCCTCAGCATCTTCTTTTTGGCTAATTTCCTAATTGCTTCAGTCAGCTGATCTGCATCCTCACACTTAATGATATTATCTACTATATTAAAATAAGATTTATTACAAACTATTTATTACATCAAAGTGCGAATGCTCACCATCTCACTGATTGCCACCGTATACCAGTATGAAAGCAAAATACTTTAAAACGTAGAACCAATTCAATGTGCCTATAACAAATTTGATATCCTTCCCGTGATATCAATATAAATAATAATTTATGGTCAATTCAGTAATTTATGATAAAACTTAAGCGTAGGTAAATCTATATTAGTTAAATCGGTGATATATGTACCTGTAAAAAAGGAATGGCGTATATTCTTCCAGCTAAAACGCAAACAATGTGAACGTTAAAAGTCAACAAAGGCAAACCATAATATTTGAAAATTTGAACAAAAAAATATATTTTTCAAAAAATAACTTTTGTTTATGAATGAAATGTCCAAAAATAAAAATTATCTAATTTTATATTGGTACTTAATTGACCTTTACATACACCCTCATATTTAAGATGTATGCTCTTTCATAACGTAGTCATCATTCTTCGGTTTATCTACGAAGCTTCCAGAACTAGTTTGGACAAGTCATGCTTGTAGTTTGTTATGTTTCACTTTCCTATAATGTTGATCTCTTTCTTCTGTTGTTTTGGACTTACGATTCAATTCAGTTCCACATTTGTTTGGCTCATCCTCTTTACCCACATATTCGTGTCAGATCTGGCCTCAACCTCTTGGTATTTTGATAGATATTGTTCCTCCGACTCCTCCAGCACTTATAGTTTTAACGCAGGCTGAAGTTTTCTGTACAGACTCTTAACCATTTGCAAACGCCCCGGCTTCAAGCAAATGCCGTACGACGTTACAAACTCGGTTAAGGTTCTCTGAATAGAGATTTGTTACTGATAGGGGGCCCTTGAGAGGGCCTGGTAATGCGTTCTCCTGAATTGTTCAGAGTGTGAAGATGTTCTAGAGCCTTGGGTGGACTCTGATTGAGTTGTCGCTCCCGTGGTTGAGCTGTAATCACGATGTGGATAACGTCGTTCAGGTTCTGTACGATCCGTTTGATTTAGAGACTAAGTGCAGTGGTGATGCCCATGAACTTTCGATGGTCTGCAATGAATTGGCTCGTCTCGCTGGTTAAACCGCAACAAGATGAGTCACGGATGTAGCCAATTGTTGGTGAAACCATCAAATCACCAGCGTAGGTATTGACAGCGAACAGAACGCACACGCGTGAAGCAAGGTAGAATGCAAATGCCACAACTGGCTTGCATGATAAATTGCCGTGCTTAAATAGCATGCCATGCCTACTTGCACACTATTGGTTAAACGGCAAGTTTCGCTTTTTTCTCATTGGTGCAACGTAAATAAAATTGAATTTAATTTACGCAATATGTCGGCCATTAATTTGTGTCGTTACAACACTTTCCTCTCTGAAAAAAAGGAAAAAGAATTCCTCTCTGCGAGGCTAGATAAAAAATGCATGACAGAGTTCGAACCAAGTTAAGCAAAAATATGATGAACCATAAGTGCTGGGCTTAAATATGCTTGTTGGTTGCTTCAACAATGATATGATGCCAGGTAACCACTAGGAATTGCTACACAAATTGTTAGCTCTAGTGGTCGGTCATACCACGTGAGGCAAAATAGAGCAGTGTAAGTTTTGGGAGCCGCAGCGTGAAGATTTCGAGGTAAATCGCCTCTGAATTTGCCAGGTTTAAGTTAAAACCTAAGCAGGTTGGATCGTCGTCAATGTGTTTGTATACGAACAAAGGAGCTAGAGTGCTCGACGTTGTGGTCATGACATTTGTAGAGTGGTCTTTGTGCAATAGATAAAGTTGAGATATGCATTGAAAGTGGCCTGTACCATGATATGAAGCTGATCACTACTTAGTGTTGCTACACGAAAGCGTTAGCTCTAAGTAGCTGGTCATACCAAAATAGGCAGTGTAATGTCATGTGTGAGAAATACATAATGTAAAAATATATACATTAAAATCAAAGGTAACTGCATAAAAATATGTACACGAACATTGCCTCAGAGATGGCATAATACCAAAGAACTGTTCAAAAATGCTACACAATTGTTAGCTAAGAACAGCTGGTTATGCCACGTGAGACAAATACGAAAAATAACGTAAGGTTAAAAAATTTTATAGTTAATGTTAATGTTTTAAAAAAATTAATTACGCGTTATACAAAGCAGGTTATTGAGATTGTGGGCAGACGGAGCCTGAGACGTGTGTAGAAGGTTGAACGCTCTCAGGATCAGGTGGTTCGATAAACAGTTTCAACCTGTCTATGCTTACTGATGTCGGTGTAGCGCCTTGCATAATGATGAAGCATTTTGGCTGTCTGAGTAAAATCGGGTATGGACCGCGATACTTGGGTTGTAGTGGTGCAACAGCATTATTGTTGCGAACGAGTACTCTCTTGCAGCTGTGGAGCTGTGGGTGAACGAAGACTGGACGAGGCGTGCGTCTCGGCTGCTGTTCGGACATGTTACCGAAATGAAGTCGAAGGCGGGTAGCTTCGTCTTGTGGGTCATCTTGTGCCGGTAGTAGACGTGGGAGCTGACTAGGCAGGCGTAGATCCATGCCATACAAGAGTTGTGACGCAGATGTTTTAATGGATTCACGAGTACGGGAACGCATGGCCAGCAGAACTAAAGGTAGTGCATCGACCCAGTTGCCATTAATGGACGAGGATGCTAAAGCTGCTTTGAGTTCCCTATGCATTCTCTCTACCATGCCATTAGCTTGGGGATGGTAGGCAGTCGTCTGGCG
The DNA here is from genome assembly GCA_029291075.1 of Eudiplozoon nipponicum. Classification (NCBI taxonomy): domain Eukaryota; kingdom Metazoa; phylum Platyhelminthes; class Monogenea; order Mazocraeidea; family Diplozoidae; genus Eudiplozoon; species Eudiplozoon nipponicum. Next base: position 39,678 of record JAQBSW010006633.1, on the reverse strand, counting down.
TAGGATGCATCCCATGTACCGCAAGGTGGTTTTGAAACGATCAGATGAGAAGCAAGTGCCTCTGTCCGTGATGACCTCATTGGGAACACCATAATTGGATATCCATGCAGAGATAAAACCGTTAGTTACTTCATCTGCAGAAATGGTGCCAAGAGGTAATGCCGCAGGCCACCGTGTAAATCTATCGATCATAGTTATAAGGTAGCTGAAACCTTGAAGCTTTGTCAGATGAACTATGTCGATGTGGGCGATGGCTAGGCGAGAAGTAGACTGAAAATCTTGCAACTTAGAACGAGTGTGTCGTGTGATCTTGTTTTTCTGACAAATGGCACACTCTGAGACCCATCGTTTAACATTCTGCCTAAGTCTGTGACCCCAGAAACGATCTGTAAGAAGTCGGACAGTCGCTTGGCTTCCTGGGTGAGAAATTGTGTGAATTGAATCGAAAACTTTTCTCTGAAGGCTGGTCGGCAGAACTGGTTTGTTGGGCTGCGTACCCGTGAAGTAAACAATTATTATTTGATGTGTGGTTTGAATCCAAATAAATAGAATAGAATAGAATAGAATAGAATATCTTTATTTGGATTCAAACCACACATATTCCATCAAATAATAAAATTGGAAATTGTACAATATATAAAAAAAAAATTATCACATCACAATAAATGTGCAATTAATATCATATAGATAGGTATATCTCACTAGTTGTACAATACAATATATCAATATCTGAAAGTTCGACTGAAAAGAATAATATATACATCATCAAATTAGGAACAATTAAGGTATAATTCGAGTGTAACATTATGCAAAAAATTGAGAACCATGACTAGCAATTGATTGTATGTAATGTTAACTAATTTGAAGATATAGTGCATAACATTTCAATTATAATAATACAAAACTTGGAAATAAAAATCTCAATAAAATCTGTTTCCGATAACAATTATCCTTGTCTTTTATTCAACCATGAGAAAGTATTATCATAATCAAAAAAATAAAAGATATCAGCAGGATTGCAGACATTTTCAAGTTCAGTAGATAAAGTTTTAAAAGACATCTTAGATGGAGGCATTTCTCTAAGCCCCTTCGGCAATTGGTTATAAATTTTGTAGATTTTCGAGAAAAAGAATAACTTGCTCGCTACATTCCCCACAAAAGGAGGAGATATTGCCATATGTCCAGATCTAGTTCCAATTTCATGACTCTTTCTTATCGGAGTCATATAGGCACCAGTCCACTGGTTCAAATGGAAAACTTTTATACAATAACACATCCTCCGAAACCACAGAGATTGCAATGACGCAAACTGTAATCTAGAGGCGTATATAGTGCAAGAAATAGGACTAATATGTTTAATAACTTTTCTTTGTACAGCTTCTATCTTATTAGACAAACCCTTTTTTAATGGATTCCAGGTAGCGACAGCATATTCTAGTACCGGTCTAATCCATATTATATACATTTGAAGTTTTATATCATTTGATAAGATATTTCGATTTATTAGTGCCCATATTTTCTTGGCACTGCCTACTATACTTTCAATATGTCTCTCAGCAGAAGCTGATACATTAATTATTTCATTAATTTCTAGTAGACACACATAAAGCAAACAATACGTACAACAAATGTGAAATTTTTACCTTGTTTTAATATTCTAGCTGTAATTTCTCTTGATCAAATAGTGAGTATTTCGCATTTGCGCAAAAATAATGCTCATGACTAATAAATTTTTGGAATTTCAATTCATGTACGGACACCAGCTTTTAGTATTTTGATCTCTGCATAACTAAGAAATCACGATAAATATTTCGTAAGATTAGCTAAATGATAAGTCATTCTAATGCATTCAACATCGTTTCTAATGGGTTCATATCAGTTTCTACTGCATTTAAATGATTTGACAAAACTTTATTTTCATGTACTACAATTTATAGCGATTACTTATTCCTCATAATTCTTGTTAAAAAAATTTAAAACAAAAATAATCAGGAATTTGTATTTAAATTGAGTGTATAGAAGAATTATTATTAAAGAGCCTTCTATTATCCACGGAAGGCCTTTAGTGCTCCTCTAATGAGATAAGCTAATAAATCACAAGTTATTTATGTCCACGAAATAGAAAATTAACGCAAATAGAAAAAAATCTTTGCACGAATGTAGATACTTTTAATTTGTATTTTGTCTTAAATCTTGTCTACGTGCCAATATCTGCGTGTGGTTTTTTTAAAGCAATATCAAAATTTCTAATCAATTCACTTATTCAAATATTAGATTAAATTAACAGTATTTTTAAAAAAAAGTAGGTAAATTGATGCAATTTACAGGCCAGATGGCCTTTGTTGTCAAAAAGGTGTATTATTATTATTAATATAAATATTATACTACGAATTGTTTTGGGGCAATTTCAGGGTTTATGCTAAGGGCTAGTTTCAGAAGCGTGGTGAAAACGAATCCTTTATTATAGTCAGAGCCACAACAGCACTGCTTGTCTTTGTTGGCTCTACTTAGTAAACGCAGCTAAATGAGACCAAGTTATTCATGCTGCTACCAGTGACTTAATACTAGGACAGATCTGTGACTAAATATAATGGAAGCATATTCAGGACATTGCCCAATTTGTTAGCTTTAAAATCCATTTCGTGTTTACTTTTTATTTCTTTTAGGTGGAGCTCATATGGCATCCATTTAGACCCAAAGTTCCAACTAACCATCCCCAATCTGCCATTACTGAACAGACACCACACTACATGGGGAAATGGTATTGAAATGAAAAATTATATAATTAAACGAACATTAGTTGCGCGGGCGTTGCTAACAATAACTATAATCAGCGTATCAATCTTGATATAAGCACCTGACCAATTAATTACTAACATATATATGGGTTAGTATAAATTTATAATTTTTTAGTATAGAAAAGGCATTTCCTCAGTAGACCGGTTTCGTTTTTATTGGGAACTCGTCACGTACTGCCCAGAAATTGCCGCGGAAAGGGCTCGAACTTGGGCACGTCTGAATCGGAATCTGGTGCTCTAACCATTGAGCCAACCTACTGTACATTAAAAACAATTTTCAGTTATATACTAACTAATGTAACTTGGTGGACTTCATATGGCATCCATTTCGACTCAAATTTCCAACTAACCATCCCCAATCTGTCATTACTGAACAGACATAAAGTTACGTGGGTAAGTAGTATAGAAATAAACAATTATATAATTAAACGAACATTGGTCGCGCTGGCGGTGATATTTGTATGTTGTGTGCTGCAGGGTGGCTCAGTGGTTAGAGCTGCAGATTCTGAATCTTACGTGCCCAGGTTCAAGCCCTGTCCGCGGCTAATTTTGACCGGTACGTGATAAGTTACCAATAAGGACGAAAAAGGTTTACGGGCTGAAATGCCTTTTCTACACGATAGAATAATTATTTAATACTGCCATATGTAAGTAATTAATGGGTCGAGTGCTTCTATCAATATCGCAACCTTGATTATGGCAAGTGTTTTAATGCCCGCGCAATCAATGTTCTTTTAATTATATAAATGTTCATTTCAATACCACTTCCCCATGTAGTATGGTGTCTGCTCAGTAATGACAGATTGGGGATGGTTAGTTGGAACTTTGGGTCTAAATGGATGCCATATGAGCTCCATCTAAAATAAAAGACAAACCAATTTACCTTTGTAAATATATAATTGTAAATTTCATGTAATGTGCGGCAGGGTGGCTCAGTGGTTAGAGCACCGAATTTCGAAGCAGTCATGCCCAGATTCGAGTCCTGTCCGCACAAATTCTGGCCAGTTCGTGATGAGTTGTTCCCAATAAGACCAAATCCGGTCTACGGGATGAATAGCCTTTTCTAAACTACACACTTCTTAGTTTATACTGAAATATATAAGTAATTAGTGAATCAAGTGCTTATATCAAGATCGCAACCTTGAGTATCTTAATAGATATCACCGAACGTGCAACCAACGTTCGTTTAATTATATAATTGTTCATTAAAAAACCACTTCCGCGTTTAGTGTGGTGTCTGCTAAGTTATGACTTATTGGGGATGGTTAGGTGGAACGTTTTTTCAAAATGGATGGCATATGAGCTCTACCTGAAAGATAGCAGACAGTAACCAAGTTACATTAGTTATTATATAACTGAAAGTTTATGCATTGTTCGGCAAGGTGGCTCAGTGGTTAGAGCATCAGATTCTGTAGCAGACGTGCCCAGATTTGAGCCCTGTCCGCTGCAAATTCTGGCCAGTACGTAATGAGTTCACAATATGGACGAAACCGGTCTACTGGATCAATTCTTTAAATCAAGTTTGCGAACTTCAAGTAAACACCAATCCTATTGTATTTAACCAGTCGTCGAACAACATAACAAAACTACCGCCAGTCGCATGCACTGACGCGTTTCGACCTTCCATAATCATCATCAGAACACGCCGGAAATCTCACCATCGAGGATCAAACCGCATCGAATATATATGGAAATCAAATTTAGATATGCGGCACTCACCTCTAGCAGTCTCGCATACATTGAACTGGACTGGATGAATTTGCTTCTCTACACTATAAAATTCTTAGTTTATACTGACATATGTACGTAATTAATGCGTCAACGCTTATATCAAGATCAAAACCTTGATTATAGTAAACTTGAAATCTGTTCATTTGGGATTTAACAGTTTCTTAATTTTGTCTTTGACGAATATCAATTACTTTCTTCATCGAAGATTGAATCTATTTCGCTAATTTGTGTGTTTCTGCAAATTTGTGCCTTATTTTTTGTGAGCTTTAAATTGATGGTGCAATTTTTGCATTGTTGGTCGAATTCTCCAGTTTTATCATCATTAAGTTAATTAATTATCCTATTGTCATTTTGCATCCTTTTAATCATTATTTCTGCTATATTCATTGTTTATTTATTTATTTTTATGATCATTTTTTCGTTGTCCATTAGTTAAATTGACATTTTTGTTCAATAATGAAAATCCGTCTGTAGTTAGCGGTAGGCCGTCAGTTTAAATAGCGGTATTTAATGCATTTAATTTAAAGCACGAAAGTTAGGCCTAAATTTCAGATCCGATTTGAAGTTCCGTATTAATGTTGTTTTATTAGAATATTTCTCATGCCTTGCCTTCAACTTACTGAACAGCTACTTTTGTTATAATTACTTTCTGACTTGAGCCCATAGTGAATCTTAATTTGGAAAAGCGACTAAAAATGTTAAAACTCTTAATAAGACATTCAGATCAATACCTTAGAACATGGCATGTACTTCCCACTCATTATCTGTTATGAAAATCTTCCTGAATATTTTAGCTGTAGTATAATTTCGGTCAATATTTACATTGTAAGGACCAAATTAATTTACAGTGTTCTATATTTAACATAAATCTATTTTAATTTTAATTCTCTCATCCGACTTATGCGATTCCGACAAGCAATTTATAGCTAGTATTTTGTGTAATATTTATGAGAAATTTTAGTTTCAAATTGCAGATCTTCAATACCTTGACTTATTAATATAATCAGGCGTATGTTTATTCCTTTCAGTCAGACGAAATAAGGATCTAGGGTTAGTTACTTTTTCGTGAAGACTGGTATTTATACAGGTTTGTTAATAAAGGTTATAACATACTTTGTACAAAAAATAATTTTATTTATCACGTGTAAAACCAAAAGGTGTTCAGTTAAATTATAATTATTTAATCCCGCACTGATTAGAACGTTGTTACCTAGTTTTTTTAATGGATTTGGAATGACAAGTAGGATTGATGTCATTATTCTCTTATTTAAACGCTTGTCACATCAAAATGTTCACCTGCCTGAATGTAACATTTTAAACGAGAACAAATATTTAAAATAAAATAGTTTCATCAATATACAAATCACATGAAATTCTTCAAGTATACGTGCATTTTGTTATTACAACGACACTACAAATAGTTTTTAATCAATGCTTTTTTATTTAACATCCAAAGTGCATACAAAAGTGTCACGGGTTAAATAGCCCATCACTGAATTCAAAATAATCCCGATTAAGTCTAAAAATAAATTGATGTTTGATCTAGTTTTAGTTGTTTGCATTTTTTCATTTACGATTTATTCAATATGCCATTATATCAACAATTCTAATATGTTCGTTGAAGATGTAAAGGAAATGGAACTGCGATCGTTTAGGTTCGTTCACAAGTGCGCCTGAGAATTGTTTCTGTATTTCGTAAGCAGTTACCAGGCGATAAATGGACGTGGTAGTCTGAATATTATTTTTATGCATCATAAAATTATTTTAATGGCGCAGACTTTATAAGTACGATTACTTACAACTTAAAGCCTGATTGAGTATCAAATAAAATCAAACTTCTACTGTGACCATACACAACTTTCCATTTTTAAAAGCAGAAAAAGCTCGTTATTTCAACTCGATTACTTACAAATGATGGCTAAATTATTCGAAGGCAATTATGAAGTCATCAATGTAGAAATATGTGCGTGATAGCCTGTTTAGGAACTCAAACACACAGATCGTTGAAACGTGGGTGATAAGCTGCATAGAACCAAAAGAATTCTGTCGTATTCACGAAGACTTAACGCTGATATGGCATCTTTTTTCCTATGCTTTACGCATTAAACACAATTTGATAATAAGCTGATTTAAGGTAGAATATTGTCAACGATTTGCGCTGCATAGTGTGGTCTATTGCATCCAAAGTTATGTCCCACTAAAATCATCAAGTGGTAAACTATTATGTTTAGTGTGTAAATTCACATTAATTACCGTCTCGGCATATATTAATAGAGTTTCATGCGCCCTCTCTCGGTTTCCGTTGACTACTATTCTAAGTGTCATAGGTAGCACTTAGAGGACGCTTCGAAGATGGAGAATGACTGCTATAATTTCTGTAACCTAATATGTTACAGATTGTGCAATATCTGAGTGAAGACGAACAATTCCGATCCGCACAAAAGTTACGAATAGACGATAGCAGGTGAGATATATCACTAGACACCATATATACTTCTTGTATACTTATTGCGTTAAACGGAAGTTATGGCAAGTTTTCTGTATTAGATAATGCGCACATAGTAACAAAGTATTTCAAATAGGACGAGAAGGATATACCAAATTTAACACGAGCGAAAGAGATAATATCATGTATACATGCTTTATGCATACTGGAGACACACAGGAGAAGCCGGTACTACGCTCTATAATCAGACATGGATTGGTGAGTTAACTGAATGGTAAAGTTCACAACATTACAAACTTTCTGAAACTGCAGAATATTTAGAATTTACGCCTTTTCTGGCATTTTCGATTCTTATAGACCTTTTACATCAATGGTTGCTCAAACACAAGAAGGTAGAATACACCTCATAGGGAAATATTCGTCAAAGTCCTACAGATAAGTTTATGTTTGAGCGTATTTAAGAAAAGCGTCACAAACATTTTCGATTATTCCATCAAAACGAGCGCACCAGTAATAGTCTCTACAGATATATCTGCGGTGACTTTAGGTGCTACAATGGAACAAGAAGTTGACGATCAACAGTCCAGTAGAGCCTACTTGCTGTAATTAGTCAGCAGTGAAACTGTATCTGGCATTATGTCCTCAAATCCAACGCGTTGTATATAATATATAATGAGCCCGAAGATGCTTACAATTCAATGGTCTTGAGATACTGAACCTGCTATGGATATCAAAATTTTTTTTTGTTGATATAACTGATTTTCAACAGAACTCATTATTACAAACAATTCTGGACAATTGTTACTGCAGCACTTCCATAAAATCTGGCATGCATTTGCATCAATTACCTCATTTCATGATAATCATGATATCATGTCATTCAATATAAATTTTTTAAACTTATTATATTAGGTAATACGAAACCGTTAATAAATATGTTCAAATAGGAAAAAATATTGTACCAAATACACAATGAACAAAAGGTATTATCTCGTATACACACGTATTTCTTGATTAATTATGCCACACCAGTTACAGCGCGTATTAAATCAAAATATGTCGAATAGATGGAGGGTACAATCTCCTATAATAATGTGCATTCAAGTAGTTATTGACTTAATTTAATATAAAGTCTCCGTAATGTAGTTCTAAAGTCAACTCGTTTTATAAACTATATAACGAGATTGGTAACGACAGTGAAAAAATGGTTATGAGATACTGCTCTTTTTATCGGTATCAAAGCAATGTATTTCGATAAAGGTTAAATTTTAACAAAATTGAGAATTACAACTAATTCTGGACAACAGTTACTGCATTAAATCCATACACTCTGACATTAATCAATATCAGTTTTCGACATTTCGATTTAATCATGGCATCGCTCAATTAAATTAATAATAGTTGTATACTTTTTTGTTTCTGAGATTTAATATATATGAAATTATGTGTAAAGTATTATGTACTTAAAGAAAGATTCATTCAAACAGAACAAGAATACTATATCCAAGAGAGAATGAACAGAATGTATACTCTCGTGTGTACATGCGTCTCGTTCTTACTGTTGAGTAATCGATAGAAAACAGTAACACGTGCTATACCAACCATATGTTTAATCAAGAAATATGGAGCAGGTGGACGGTGCAATCTTCTATACGATTATGTAATTTAAAACGAATGGAGTTAACTTCATCTAGAAACTTCCGCGATGTGACATGGAGTCAACGCGTTATTTACCGAGACTTTGATCCGTATCAACTCAATAGAATTCGAGCTACTGAGCCGTATATGGGTAACAATGGAATGATTATTAATGTAGGCAATTTGCCAACAAAATTGATAATTAAAAATAATTCTACACAACTGTTAACCCTGCAACATGCTTACATCGACATCAGTTACATTATTTCCCGGTAACCATGAAATCATTGAATAAAATATATAATAATTGTGTATGCTTTATATATATATATATATATATATATATATATATGTATATATATATATATATATATATATATATATATATATATATATATATATATATGTATATACCATAGATACGACATTTTCGTATTTGGCTTTACAGTTGCTCAATCAATTAAAAATATCATGTCTCAAGAGAATTTTTGTGGCAAAATATTGTCATTCATTTTCACAATATTTGCAAAAGAGGTATGCAAAAACGTCAGTCCAATTTGTCCCGAAGTGTTACAAAACGTTTAAACGGAACATGCTCGCACTCGATCAAAATTTTTAACAATTAATTATGTTTAGAAAAATAATGATTTTAAAAAGAGAAAAAGACTGTGCTGAAAGAATGACATAGTTCACAAAAATGAAAATTATTCTTAACTTAGCATTATTAGAATTATTAGACAACCGTCATACTGTAAATATAGGTTCTATGCATGTAGGAATTGGAATGACATTAAGACGGACCATGCTATATATATATATATATATATATATATATATATATATATATATATATATATATATATATATATATATATATATACATACATATAATTTTATAGTATGCATTGCATACATGTAACAAATTGGTTCAAATTGTATCAGCATTATATACCAAAGGCAGTGCGAACGAAAGTATTACCTCGAGTGTATATTCATTTCATGCTTAATGTTGTCATATCAATAAGTTCCAAATTTGCGCCCTATACCCATTATATATTCGGTCAAGAAACGTTGAAAAGTTTGACAATATAATCAGATATATGGATGTATATGCAAACAATAATTGAGACACTTTCATATAAAGTCGCCAACAATATGAATTTAAAGCCACCTCGTTATATATCAAAAGCCTGTTAACGGTACCGACTAAATGATTTTCGTTAAAAGTACCAACATTGTCGTTTTTGATGTGGGATAATTTTTAACAAAAATTAGAGTTACCATTAATTCTAGACAATTATTACTGCGGTAAGTCCATACACATACGTATCCATCGGAAACACATATCATATTAGATGGTTGTCATGGTATCAACCCATTAGATATATACTAATTAAATGTTGTTTATTAAGTAGAACGCATATATATATATATATATATATATATATATATATATATATATATATATATATATATAAAATTTATTATGTGTCCATTGCCTTCGAATATGCACAAAATACTTTTAATTAGGAATAAAAAAACCCTAAAAACAATGCGGATATTGGCTATTTATTTAGAGACAACTAAACTTCACTTTACAATCTTTCATATATATAAATCCCGGTTTTCACATGATTATGAGGTTGGCAACAATTCTGACTCGGATTTACTTATATTTCTTATTGGACTGATTGTAAGTGTGAATGCTTTTGTATCTGTGTGTGCGCCTGTTTGCATGTAAAGTTATTTCTCGTTGTATTTCAAATTGATGTCTGATGGTGTCATAGCAAAGGTATTTTAATGCCCAAAATATTTTACTTTCGTGTTTCAAGCAAGTGTTGAACATGAAGTATTTATATTGTTTTTTTATAAATCAATATCATAGAACTTAATGATAGTATATATGCTTTTCTGAGATAATTTATAAGAAATCTGAGACATTTTCACAGAAATGAGCTTGTCAAGTTTAAGGACAACATTTGCATTGAGGTTTACTCTATAAATGTTTTTTAGATTAAATATGTTAAACTTAATTCCTATATTTATTAAAAATTTATTTATTAAGGGTTATAGAAGTAAGCTAACTGTCTTGATCAATTGATTAAATTCCCTAAAAGATATAATCTCATGTAAAAATTAGTTCCCTGCCCACTGGCTTTGTAAAGATTATACATAGCGAGTTGGCATTGAAATCACTTTACATTAAATGAAAACCATTATTACTTGAAACTGCATTATTAGAAGAGATTGTGCCGTCCAACGTACGCAAATTACTTTACCTAATGTATCATGGGTACAGGGCGTTGTAACGGCTCCTACTGATGTGGCACCATTAAGCATAGTATATCAAATTATACCATTTGTTCGTACGGTCTGTAGTATAATTTTTCAATCCACTTTAAAATAATTTTATACTGGTACGCAATAACTTATACATAATTTCATATATATATATATATAATATATATATATATATATAATATATATATATATATATATATATATATATATGCTTATATATATTTATTTATATATAAAAGCCTATATTACACAGTATACTTCTAATAAGGAAGAAAACCCCTAATAACAAAGTGGATAATGGCCATTTATTTAGAGACTACTAAACTTCACTTTACAAACTTTCATTTATATAGATTCTGGGCTTTCATATGATTATGAGTGTGGCTACAAATCTGATTCTGTTTTACTTCTATTTATCATTGGTCTGATTAGTTGGTGTGTATGCTTATGTCTTTGCGTGTGTGCCTGTTTGCATGTAAAGATATTTCTCGTTGTATTGCAAAATGATGTCTGAGATCTGGTCATTCATATATTGATGGCCTCAGAGTTAACGAACTGTTCGCATTGTTGGCCGCTACGTGTAAAAATGTTAATATGTTAGTATTTCGTTTCCCCTTGTTCCTCAATTTTGTTTTCTCCACTTGGTAACAGCAAGGGTGCAGATTGTTTTAAAAGTTCTGTCTCCGTATGTGCAGCTGATTTTTCACCTTAAGTTTGTTGCCAATCCAATAGAATGTTTGTTGAGTCTGGTCGAGGGGGTGTTTGGTCTTGCCTGGATGCTTGTAAATTGTTATTGGATTTTGTGATACGTGGCCCGTCGATAAAAATATCATGTTGATGTAACATTTGAATATTTAGGCCAGGTGTTTGTTGTTTCATATAAAAGGCTTCATAAATATATAATAATTTTTCTGAATTTGGTCAAATTTACTGAGTGCCCCGTTTCCAATATATGATTAAAAATGTCTGATTTTTCTAATGGTGCCATGCTTTTTAATCAGTTTCTGTGCTAAATTTTGCTGGATTCTGTTAACCAATTGCTTCTTCGTTCGCCCAAGATATGTGCTACCACACATACATGAAAATTTGTGGACCGTGAATGATTTGGAGAGAAATGGCCTCTGATATTTGTCATCCAAACTCATGATGCCCTGTGTGCTAAATTTAACAGTAAGAAAATTCTCCTTACTTATACTTTTTGGCCGTCGCGCAATTATTGGGGTCGGTATGCCGCCTCTAAATGGTAAGTTTAGGAAAACCTGCTTGACGGTATCCTCTCCAGTGCAAATCTGCCGTGGTCTGATGTCGACATCAAAGGACCGCTCTGGGTAGAATTTCATTGACAAAATTTTTCTCAGGTAGCCCAGGTCTTCTTCGATCTTGTGTTCAGAGCAGATTTTCTTGATTCTGTTTGTTAGATTGTTAACTAAGTTTCTCTTGTGAGATTATGCACACTGCTGCTGTAATAAATGTATTGCCCGGTGAAAGTGGATTTTATATGTATGGCCAGTGTTAAATCTCTATTATCTTCTCTAGTGAGTGTGATGCCAAGGAAGAGAAAACTGTAGTCTTTCACTACCTATAGAGTGAATTTGATGTCTGGATCGGCTTCTTTGGCTTGATTGCGAATTTCGGATGGGCCTGCTGCTTCTTGGCTGAATAATAATATGTCATCAACGTAGCTTTTGTAGAGTGCGCACTGGTCAATTATATGTTTTAGGCCCTTTTTCAAGATTACAAATGTTTACATCAGCCATGATGCGTGCAATGCAGCATCCCATGGCTACACCATTAATCTAACGGTAGTATTTCTATTCAAATGTAAATTGCACCTTTTCTGTACATGCTAATAGGAGATCTTTGATGTCATTGGAGTCTATAGGAAAATCGTAAAACTTATTTTTAATCAGGTCACACAAGATCGTCGTTGTCTCACGCAGTGGAATGTTCGTAAATTAGGATGTGACGTCAAGTGAGACTATCTTGTTCTGTAATGTTTTTTCCATTCACTATATCTGCTAGCTCGGGAGAGTACTTGATAGTGATTGCGTTTATGATATTCTGTAAAGTTGGAAGTATTTTGCAAAGAAGCTTAGCTAGTTTATGTTGCGGGGCATTTATCATTGACATAAAGCGCCGCATCGAAGGAACTCCTGAGGTTGTCATGGATTTATATGTTTTCGGTTTTCCGTTCAATCTTTCGGTGTTTGTTCCGAATCATTTACAGTCTACAAATTTTCATGTATGTGTGGTAGCACATATATTGGACGTACGAAGAAGCAATTGATAAGCAGAATCCAGCAACATTTGCCACAGAAATTGATTAACAAAGGCTTGGCACCGTCAGGAAAATCAGCTATTTCCGATCATATATTGGCAACGGGGCACCCTGTCAATTCGACCAATTTCACAATTCTACATAAAGCAAAATCAGAAAAATTATTATTTATTTATGAAGCCCTTTATATAATACAACAAGCACATAGCCTAAATATTCAAAAGTTTCATCAACATGATATTCTAATCGACTGGCCAAGAATAACAAAATTCAACAACAAATTACTAGCATCCAGGCAAGACCAAGCACCCCCTCGACCAGACTCAACAAACATTCTATTGGATTGGCAACAATTTGAAGGCGAGAAATCAGCTGCACATACGGAGACAAAAAATTCCAAACAATATGAGCATTCAACATTGTTTCCAAGTGGAGAAAAAAAATTTAGTTAAAAGTGAAACGAAAGACTAAACTCGGAAAAATAGCACTCGTACACGTAACAGCCAACAATGAGACTGGGATAGTTAACTATCAAGCCAACAATACAAAAATGACCAGATCTCAGACATCACATTGCAATACAACGAGAAATACCTTTATATGCAAACAAGCACACATAGACACATAAGCATGCACACTTACTAATCAGTCCAATAAGAAATAGAAGTAAAATCGAGCCAGATTTGTTGCCACCCTCATAATCATATGAAAACCCAGGATTTATATATATGAAACATTGTAAAAGTGTAGTTTAGTAGTCTCTAAATAAATGGCCATTGTTCACTTTGTTATTAGAGTTTTTCTTCCAATTAGGAAGTATACTGTCTAATATATGTTTTATACATAAATAAACATATATAAGCATATATATATACATATATATATATATATATATATATATATATATATATATATATATATATATATATATATATATATGTAGTATATATGAAATTATGTTTTGCGAAACTGTATAAAATTAATTTCAATTGGATTGGAAGACTATACTAAAGACCGTACGAACAAATGGTATAATTTGATATACTATGCTTAATGCTGCGACATCAGTAGGAGACGTTACTACGCTCTGTACCCATGATAACTTAAGTAAAGTATTTTGCGTAAGTTGAGCTGTACAATCTCTTCGAATAATGCAGTTTCAAGTTATAATGGTGTTCAGTTCATGTAAAGTGATTTCAATGCCAAATCGATATGTGTAATCTATACAATGCCAGTAATCAGGGTACTAATTTTTACATGAGATTAAACCTTTTCTTCATTCCAATTTTGGTATTTCGTTTGTTGATAAATGGTTAAATTCAGCCAACCATTAGTTTTGATTAATTATGTCATAATATATATTTCATTGTTATTGCTCGGGATAACATAATATAATTTGGATCACAATTGACGGGTACATTATACATCTCGACATCATCAGCTCTAGAAATAACATTTATTGCTTAGATTTTATAAAGGAAATTCTGAAAATGACAAATTCATTCTAACTCTGGTGAAAAAGAGAACAAAATAGACGAATTGGTTCTAACTTTTGATCTGAACATTAAAAGTTGAATGTAGAATATACTTGAATGACTCGCAGTAACACTCTACGTATAGGTAAAATACAAAACTTTTGATTTAACAAAGTCAGAAATCTGATTGGTAATTGTCTTTATTATAATTATTTAGGAGTAAGTATTCTAATACTTTCTGGAAACCTGTGAATAGATAGGTGACTGAGAGAACTTTTACGGATTTTAATCAATTGATCAAGACAGTTTGCTTACTGCTATAACCCACTATAAATATTTTTTAAATAAATATAGGAATTTAGATTAATATATTTAATCTACAAAACATTTATAGAGCAAACCTCAATGTAAATATTGTCCTTAAAATTGACAAGCTCATTTCTGTGAAAATCTCTCAGATTTCTTATAAATAATCTCAGAAAAGCATATCTTCTATCGTTAAGTTCTTTGATATTGATTTATAAAAAAAACAATTAAAATAAATAATTTTCAACACTTGCTTAAAATACGCAAGTAAAATATTTCGGCGTTAAAATTCCTTTGCTAAGATACCATCAGAAAGTGCAAAATTTATTTAAAATCCATATTGTAAAGGAAATTCATACAAAAAATTAATGTCGAATGACCAGTTAAGTTTTAGTAAGAAAAAATTCGACATGGAAAATCGATGCATTATTGTAAAATTGACTTACAAAAGGGAACTTTCGCAATTTATCTTTACATTATGAAGAATAGTTTATAGATAGCATGTAGATATATAATAGCACGTCCCTTTATATTGAAATTTATTTTAGTTCACTTTTTAAAGATATAAAAAAGTGCATATATATATATAAATATATATATATATATATATATATATATATATATATATATATATGTACTATATATATTGAACTAAAATTTATGGTGTGATTTTGAATCGCTAAAGCAGATAGCAAAAGAAATTAACAGGCTATACCAATTTCATCATTTTGGGAACTCGTCAAGTAATTGCTAGAATATAACGCGACCTGGGATCGAAACGAGCACATATATTTTGGAGTCTATACATTTTCAACTAATTATTTCGGAAGCACTAATCGGTGTACAAATATAATTAAGTTATAATTTTCAGTAGTTTCAGTATGATCGAGTTATAACTTACTTCAAGTTCCATTCATATTTGATCACGCCGGAGTTACTGGGAGTATATGTTCATTTCTCTGTTCATTAGCGAGTAGGTTTGGAAGTACTTCTGTGTAGGGTTTTGTATAAATCTCATTTGACTGCTATATAATGCTTGAAATTTGGTTTTCTTTTATCGATTGATTGTGATTCAAATAGTTTTTCACATTTTGGCTATTGCATGAATAAATCTCTCCGCGTACGCAGTTTTTTATCCAAAATTCCTTGAGTTGTTTTGATGTGAATATTCGATTCTGGTGTTTATTGCTTTTATCATTATTCAATTATGGGTATTACCAGTGATGAAGCTACTACTACTACTGCTACTATTACTTTCAATCCTACTACTACTACTAATAATAATAATGAAATCTGCTTCTAATTCAGTCTGTTGCCAGTCGGTTTGTTACCTGCCGATGGTCATACAAAGGATGTTTGTGTTTGACTGGATAGAAGGTGCTCCCAGTGGGGAACATTTGTTTCAGATTTTTTTAATGATTTCAGTACATGATGCAAGCTGCGAAATATATTGCATATTAGATTATTTAAAAGATTATATTTTTTGTCAGTGTTTCATACGAGTGAAGCCCATATGGCATCATTTTTTAAATTAGGATCACCTTAGATCTGCCATTATGGAACAGACACAATGCCACTTTGAGATGTAATATTGAAGTGAAGTTATATGGCAGGATTTTGTTCGATATAAATGTGCCAGAGTAAATAAAATATTGCTTACGCTAGCAAATGCATTTTATCAGGTACAAGGTCTTTGCTATTACTAGACATTTATGAAATATTTGACAGAATTTTTGTGAAACGATGCCAAATAGGCTCAACTTTAAGCAAAGCATGACCAAGCGTAAAATTGCATATCACAGATATAAATGATTTTCTTCCATTTTGAGCAAGGTCAAGTTTTGCTTTGCATTCTTACATTAACGTATAATATAAATGCGAATGATAAATTTGAAATTTCAATAAATTTTGAAGTCGGAAAAGCTTGGGTGACGAAGCGGATGAATGCAATTCTGGCAAGAGCCTTATGAGTGCTCAAAATGGACGAAAATTGTCAAACTGACGAAGTGCATTATCTACCGTATTCAATGTTTAAGTTCACGCCTTGTGTATAATAAATACTAGGTGTGATGAGCTTATGATTGACGAAACAATACACAAATGGGCACCATTATGTTTGGATTCAAAATTAGGATAGACCTCTTTTCGCACGAAAAGTGTCCGCTTAAAATAAAATCCTACCGTAACATTTTAATTCCATATATATATATATATATATATAATTATAAAACCTTTATATATAAATATAAAAAACACAGGAAAATTTATATAATTTTATTCTTACTTGAAATTAATTTGTTTCTTAGATAGAGAAATTGCTTTCATTTCTGTAAAAGTGTTCTCTGGGTTAGAGTTGAGCATATTTCTTATAATGCAGGGCACGAGGCAATTGGTTGGAACGCCAATCCATCATGTTCTAGGAAGAGAAACACTAAATTTACTGAAATAATATATACGCATTAGCAAATAAGTAAACTTAATTTATAATGCCCATTGCTTACACTCTCCAAAATGCATTGGCCATAATAAGAATTACATTGTTTTCGCATTAGTTAAAAATAGTTAACTCACCAGTTAATTGCACAATTTGCATTATTTTAAAGCCACTTACAATGATGGGCTTTAGAAAAGCATTTGGTCAATATTTGTGAATTCTGGATTGAGTGAAGTCAAAATTGTCAACCTGCCAGTTTGCGACAATTTACCACAATTAGTTCATCTTCAATAATTACAGTATATATACTACTATAATTTCTCTTATAACTTTGCAGTTTAACTCGAGGTAAAAGTGTTTATTGCGCAAGATTTCATTGAAACATGATTGAATTCTGATTAGAACAACTTGATCTCGCCTTGTATGCGGAGTATGCTTTAATACTTTTATTCGATATATATTTATTTATAAACGAAATTTTCGAACTTGATATTACACAAATTTTATTTTAAAGCATCAATGTTTTTATTATTGTTAACTTAGTTCTATGGACGGGCATTATTAACTATGTATATTTTGTATTTAAAAAGGAGATTTGTAATTTAAATTTTGTTTTAATCGTAATCGACGATTTTATAATGTTTGTTTAATCTGTAACAATCATCAACTGTTACGACATTCCAATTGGTGCCTATCTAATATAGAATAAAAAACTGAAGTTAAATTGCATTTCCCATGTGATTGCTATTTTTCATCCTAAAACGGGTTCCAACTACTATTCGAAAGTATCTAAACAAAATGTTCATTTTCACATTACCTGCGTATGTACTATAACAATTGAAAGTATAATTTTTGTCTAGGTCGTGTAATTTAAATTGGTTGAACAGATTTTTATCTTTGGCAAATTAACTTAATATAAGTATTACTTATTCATGATAACTGTGCTATTCACATTTTAATTATTCAATAATATTAGTTAAAACTTGCAATAAACGATTTGTGCATTAATTGCTTCCCCGCTGATGATTATTAGGTCGATTACAGAATTCCTATTCTTTATCTTAGATATATTGGAAATTAACAGTTTACTACATAAATCCAAAGGCTTAAATTAGAGTTTAAATCAATAAGTTCAGATAGCCCAATTGTATAATAGATTTTCTTCCACTTTGAGCAAGGTGAAGTTTGGTTTTGCATTCTTACATTGATGTATAATATAACAGCGAATGGTCAAATTTGAAATTACAATAAATTTGAGGTCGGGAATTTGTTTCACAACTTTTGTAAACGAACTTTCTATTTCGTTTTGCTTTCCATATATATATACAATGCGGTTTGATCCACGCAAGTCAGTTTGCCGTTATAATACGATGATGATGATGATGATGATGATGAAAGGCCGAAACGCATTTGTAGTCTTGCTACGTTGTTCGACGTCTGGCTAAATACAATGGGATCGGTGTTGACTTCAAGCTCGCAATCTTGACTTAAAGAATTGTTACTACCACCCGTGCAATCAATTTTGTTTTCTTGTATTGTCTATATATATATATATATATATATATATATATTATATATTCACTTATGTATTTATGCCTGTAGAATATTTATATTATGTGTGTGTGTGTGTGTGGCGAAAGCTACAAAAAGTTAATTTTCGTGACTGCATAGAAATTGTGTGGTCGACATTTCCAGTCACGTACAACATATGCTAGACTTCTAGATGTGAGAGCCGCATATCTAATTTTTCTTTTCATGTATATGCAATTCGGTTTGATCTTCGCTATTCAGTTTGCCGTTTTACACTGATGATGAACATGAAAGGTCGAAATGCATCAGTGTGTGCGATTGGCGGTAGGTTTGTTATGTTGTTCGACGGCTGGTTAAATACAATGGGAATGGTGTTTACTTCAAGCTCGCAAACTTGATTTAAAGACTTTCTATTTGACGGTAACGTTTTTATAATTTGAGTTGTAATACGATGTCCTGAAAAATCCAAGAATGTAGTTTTAATTTATGTTTTATCACGATCAATATTCAATCCTTGATCTAATAAATGTGATAAGACGTTTCGTAGACGCATGTCATGAGAGCATATGTGTGAACTAAAACCATTATATCATCAAGATATGACATACATTAATCGGCGTCATTGCGGAGTATGATGTTCATGAACCGCTGGAATATCTGAGTGGTACACTTGAAACCAAAAGACATGTAAGTATATTCAAAAAGGCCACAATATGTGATGAATTGAAATTTTATCTTTTTTAACGAAATAAATATGTGCTATTCTGGGAATTGAATAATTAAATGATCCTTGTTTTGGATAACAGTTTATTGATACCAGCTATGCCTTTCTTTGTATGATCATTCTGAACCCATTTCGGGTCCCTCCATCCATCTACAGCTCATCACAACACTAAAATATTAAAACTTTCCAGTTAATGCCTGCTTAATACTTTTTCGCCAGAATATGTTATCTCTTCAAATTCCAATTGCAATTTGACACCAGCATCGCGAGGCTGTTGAACTCATCTTATTGGATCCATTTTGATCTGCTTAAGGTAGTTTGAAGTTCGGTCTTGATTTTCAAATCTTACATTAATCTGCGCACACCTGACACTACTGTGGATTCTTTCATCTTTTCAAACGCCTCTTCATAGCTGTTGATCTTCAACCGACGATCTTCGCCAATACCAACAGCTAAATCATTTGCGGCAGCATTCTTGTCCACCGATTAACGTGCCTGATTGCCCCTTTGGTAATCCAGTGAGATTAATTATCTAGAATGGGTGACCTGGTATTCTCGTACCGTCCACATATAACCATGAACGACTTATGGTTATATGGCAGTCAAAAATTTGGCACTTTTGGATTTTTTAAGGCTCTACATGCATGGAATTCTCTGGATGACATTCTTTTGTCCAAAAAACGAGAGACGCGTAAATAATTTTGCTTTCTATGTATTTGGATTGCAGTTTGACCAACGCTAGTCAGTTAGCCGTCATGTTCTGATGATGACCATGGAAGGTCGAAGCGCGTTAGCAGTTGTGACTGACGGTAGTTTTGCTATGTTCTTCAACGACTGGTTAAATACAATGGGGTTGGTGTTTACTTCAAGCTCGCAAACTTGATTTAAATAATTGTTACCACCACCCGCGCAATCAATGATTGTTTAATTGCATTAGCCACAATAATGTGGCGAAAGCAGTAAAAGTTTGATTTTTGTAACTGCATAGATATGGTGCAGCAGACATTTCCAGTCAATTACAAATAGAGGCCAGGGCTTTGCTTTACATATCATAGAGTACGGTTTGATCCTCGATAGTCAGTTTTTCGTCGTACTCTGATGATGATTGTGGAAGGTCGAAACGCGTCAGTACGTTGTGACTGGCGGTATTCTTGTTATGTTGTTCAACGACTGGTTAAATACAATGGGATTGGAGTTTACTTCAAGCTTGCAAACTTGATTTAAAGAATTCAAAGTTTTCATTTTTTAAAATTATGTGTTCACACCGCAATTAGGGCGAATAGCTGATTTAAATGAGTGTCAGTAAAAAATTACCTTGACAACCATATTTGGTGACCATGTTGTTTATTCATTCCTACGGTTCAAACTCATTATCGGTTGGTGTCTTGGATTAAACAAAGGAATCAATAATCAATTTATGAAAAAAATTTGCATTTGGACGAATCATTCGTGAAAAATAATTAAAACGCGATTTTTATATCACAAATAAGATATAAATATTAAACACAAAAAATATATATACAATTATTTATTTGTTAGTTTCAAGCCCATGTTAGATATATTTTTATTTTCATTGCATGCATGTTTCGGTTTTTTCAAAAAAAAGTGTATATATCCGACTAAGTTTTAAAAGTAAGTACTTTGTCTTTAATGCACATTTATAGGGAATTTCCACTAACAGAACTCTACCTACCATTTGAACATATTCTGGATGAATTTACTGTTTTCTTTAAAATTTCTTTCAGTTCTTGTATTTCTTGGTTTGCTGACAATATTTATCGAGAATAGAATAAAAATAGAAAATCATGCGATGCAATTATCGACCCTTAAATAGATAAAAACAGCTCAGAATTTGCTTTACTGGCAGGAAATAAATCAGGAGGAAATTAATACATGAGTAATTACAAATATACGGGGTAGTAAGACCAATCTGTAACGGATTACACACAGCGTTGGGAAATCAAAAAGATTTGCTGCATATGGTAAACATCTTAATATATAACGCGTAAAATAATTATACAGAACCGTAAATGAGAAAAAGTTTATTTTCACTGGCATAACTGAGAAATATGGCTTGAACTGAATTACAAAATATTATTGGAATAATTTCCGAATATTTATTACCTCACACAATTGAAAATATGTAAACCTATTTTTGTTGAATCCACTTCAAAATACTTTTTATAATTTTGCAATATGTAATAGTTGTTAGCACTGATTATATTATAAATATACCTTATTCTACTTATCTATTTTTAGTGAAAAATATTCTGACATGAAGTGCTTAAATTAAATTATTTAAAACCAGCAAAACCATGTTTGTGTGTTTTATTTAATTCTGCACAAATAAAAATAAAATATCGTGAATTATTTTTTGAACTCATAATTTGCCAAACTATAATAAAATCATCAAACAGATAAATCAACGATGAAATCTTCCGTTCCACATAAAGCCTGAAGAAACTTTTACGTCAAATAATCTACACATATTCAAAATGTTCTTTGAGCATTTCTTATTTTTTTGGAAAAAATACTTAAGGTTTATTTAATATATAAATTACTTCTAATTATTTAATTTACCTTTAATCCTTAAAATATTTTATTTTTAGATATAATTATAAATAAAATAATATTTTTCTACTGAGAGAAGTCTTGGAAATTTATTTATCATAATACAACATAAAAGAATGTTTTTTTAATTAAATGCATTAAATACCACCTAATGTATCGTTTTTCCATAGATGCCAACTGGAAGCAATAGATGGATTTGTCATGTAAAATATTGCGTTCAGTCAATTTATAAATTAAATTAAATAAGCTAAAAAGTCGGAGACACTTTCGCAAAATTTCAACACATTTTTGCTCAAAATCAAACCCTAGGTATTTATCAAAATAAAAAAATGACGATGTATTCATATATCGAAAGCTGTCAGTTACAAAATTATTTCATCGCAGTTTAAAAACAAGGTAATTTTTATGTGAGTCAATTATGATCTGCTTAATTGCATTTTTGTGTGCATGTCTCTGTATCGTTTTTTTGCTTTCTCTTTAACGATGTATAGTATACGTATTTAGTACAACTTAATATCATTTTTAGTTTGAAATTTGCTATATGAGGTTCAAAATATACATGATGATTTGGACTCTGGCGAAAATAAAAGAGTATCATGTGAACTGAGTTTTCTGAACTTGTTTTATAAAACTGATTGACTTACGTATTTTTACTTTATTTTTTGTAATAAAAGAAGGTTATATATTTAACTTACATATTTATTTATTAAAGATAGCTATTTCTTGTATTAAAATAGGTCAACTCGATTTATATCATTTATCTCATATAAATTTCTATCTCTAACTTGTCTCTGCATGATTTGCGATTAAAATGAAATCAAGCGATAACACAACGAGGAAGAAACAACTGTTAAATCAATAGAATCTATTCATTTAGAATGTTAAAAAGGTTAAAAATGAGAATAAATTTCATACTAAATTTTGAACATGTCAATCCATGAATTATTAAAAAGTAAAAGAGTATTTAATGGCACACGCAGCTACATTAATAAATAGGGTTATTAATTACATGTACGTTTATAATATACTTCAGTATAAATTCTCTCAAAATCAAATGGTTGGGAAAAAGTTGTTTAGTTTTAGAAAAATGAATGACGACATTAAAATTACCGGCAGTTCTTTGCTATACGAGAATGCGTAGTAAATAATAAAAAGCGATTGCAAATTTTCACATTGTTTCAATTACGGTGTGCTAATAAAATTAATAAATCAAATTTACCACCTTGAGATAAAATCATTCTTATTTTTTATCTATTCACCAAACATAGCATGACTACCGTCAGTTGTTGCGTATCTTACAACAAAGCGGAACGATTTATCTCTGAAATCAGCAAACATCATTTTATACTTGGTAGCATAAACTTAACAATAGATAATTTCTTAATCTGTTAAAGAAATTCTTATCATTTATGTCTCACTAGTTAATTAATAATCTACCAAGAATATTAAGTTTCTACATACCTTTATAGAGGTAAGTCGCATGTCTCTATTTTGTTTGAACGCCAATAAAATTGAAACTAAAGAATTTGCCCGATCAAGCATGAACACAGACTTTTTAAAGATTGAATAACATAAATTTTGCACGTCTCATGGATTTATTGATTATTTCTATTCCAATTAGAATATCATGCGCATGCTAAAAGCCGATTTATAGTGTGTATGGCCAAAAACGCACGAAAAATTTGTTAATTAAATGAATGGCCTTATTTGTACTATGCATTAATTAGACTTCATTCTTGCCACAGCAGACGTATATATATAAAGAATACAATAATGGTAAATAAGTGGTGAAAATAAACACCGAGAAAACTATGCTAAAAATCCAATTGAACTGTAGGCACAAATATTGCGCACTAATTAATTAGCCAAATATTGTCAAGTAATTTTTTTGCAATCAACTTCGTATGACGAGAGAAGCCTGATTGTTGAATTCCTGCTTCTGAATCTCGTACATCACGTTTAACTCACACCGTCCTATGCATTCCAAATTTGTCAATGCGTCCAAAAATTTGTAAAGCCTTGTAAATATTGTTGACATTGCCTGTTAATAATAATTAAGCTACCAAATTAACAAACTTTAGGCTGAGCATTGATTGATAAAAACGTTGTCATTCTCGTAAAACGAAATTATGCTCCGCATTTTACAGTGGTATAAAGAAATCTTGGATAATGTAATTAAATACAAAGTAGTATACAATAATGATTCAAGTAAGCTATCGTTTATCGTCCCGCTTGTTATGATGCTATGAAGCATATTCAATTTTTTCTTTAGTTCTTTTGGAATATGGAATCCGAGTTGCAAAAACATGCAGAGATCACTCCACGAGGAAGACTGTTATGATTGTGGGCTGGGTATACACAATTAATTTTTTCTCTTCGTAAAAAAATATAGGCCCAACTTCCAGTTTATTAGACATCCAGCAGTGAATCATAAGTTTTGGAGAAATTTACGGTAAATGTTAAGACTACTTAAGCCGAATGATAAAGCTGAAAAGTAGATTCCTATTATTTACAGTTCACGTACGATAAGATTTACATACCTTACCCAACAAAATACATTCTGGTTCAATTTGTAAATGTCTAACTTCAGCAGATTCTGCTGAAACAAACTCGATATCGGTAATGCAAATGAGGGTTGGCTGAATGCAATCATTTTCGATACACAGTTTAACAACTTTCGTGTCAGCTAGGTGTTTAATCATCATTAATGTATTGAAATAGATTATGCAATGTCGCACTAATCACTTGTATTATTTCAGCAACTCAATTTTTTGTACAAAATGGCACAATGCCTATTCCTATTGGTGGCGAGTATGCGCCTCAGGAATTCAAATTTCGGCTGACAACAATTATGGCCTTTTTTATTTTAATTCACTTTAACCAACTCTGCACTTCCGTCTGTAACGCCATTCAAATTTGCCACACTTACTATTTACGTGAAAATTAACGTCAGATTAAATAAACGTGAAAAACCATTTTAAAGCCTTAATTCAACGTAAGGACACTTTATAAAAATATAAAATTTGTGAAAAACAATAAATCTTTGCACTCTACTTGAGTAGGATTAAATGTGTTTCATTTGTAAAGCATTTACAGCAATAAAGTTCAGCGTTTCATGACAACTGTTAATGAATGAATACATGTTCTACTAGCATGTAATGCGTCCATTTTGCCAAAATCTGCGCACAAATTGCCCATATTTTTGAAAGACACATATATCTGTGCGCACCACTCGATGGCCCACTAGCTCCAATCAGTTGTGACTTCTGTTCACTCAGAGCTCTGAAGAGTGCTTGATAGATGTGCCAATTTGTGCTTCCCTTCAACAGATCGTTGTCGAAGTCCGAAGTCTGACCTAAAACGTTTGCCTGCCTCGGGAGTATTAGGTCGTGCGTCGACCTCCGGTCTGCACGGCTATCAAGTGACCTGGTAATGTTAGATGTGCGATTCATTTTACTGCTTTGGGTAGTTGAAGTCATACTGCTTGGCAGTGAGGCGCTGGCATCAGTTTGACGGAATTGAGGCGGTTCATCGTTCGGCTGATTTGTATTCGAGTAGAGACCAATACGTTGAACTCCAAATATGGTCGATGCGTTGGGCGCTAACATAACGCGGGAAGTAGAATAATAGCAGAAATTTATAATTTGCTCAAAAATATAGCTGGATCATTTGCGTATATTTCATGCACATATACACCATATATCAATAAACTTGAAAAATATGTAGTGTTCAGAAGAAATATTGCGCGGGAAAGGACATTTTAAAATTCAATGATTTGTTTTGTCCACATCGGCTTCTTTGATATCAATATTTCGGCTTTAAGTTTGAAAGCCTTTGCAAATGTTCACTCATCTCAAGGAATTAGGACGTAACAAAAATACAAAATGAGTTGAAACGGTTTCATTTAATATTAGAACGATTACTGTCATTTTACAGGATAGACATACGTCATACGCCTAAACACAAATATGACGCACGTTTATAAGCATTAGTTAAGTGATTTACTAATAATTACCAATTAAAAGTTTTTAAAAAATGATCGGAATGCGAACTTTAATAAATACATATTGGATTTACACATGCAAAGATAAATCAAAATTTCATAAGATGCAAATAACAATTCCTTCTTATTTTCTCCTTAGGAATCTAAAAATAAACCTAGACAAAAACGCGTAATATATATATATATATATATATATATATATATATATATATATATATATATATATATATATAATGTCAATATAAGCTCGATATTGCATTAGATAGCAAAGGCAATTAATCCAGTAAACCAGTTTCGTCCTTACTGTGAATAATTTAATACTGAGCAGAATTTGCTACGGAACGAAACGAACCAGCGCAAAGGGGCTTTGGAGGCTTTGACCCTATCTACTGTGCTCAAATGTGCCTTTTCTACGCATTTGAAATCATATATTAAGTTATATTTTTCGGTAAGACTTTCCTTCATGTGGAACCTATTTGGTATCGCTTCAGACCTAAAAATCTGGCTTTTCACCCAAATTCTCTCATAATACAACTGACGCCATAACATTTGAGGAAATAATGTTTTCAGTATAAAAGATAATAGAGCATATTTCCAGCATTATCAAGCACACATACAATAATACACAGGTGCGCATATATATATTATATATATATATATATATATATATTTGCAGAATCAAGTTAATATTGCATTGGGTACAATAAAAAGTAATCCTGTCGCCAGATTTAGGGAGCTTATCAAGTAATATGCAGGAATTTCCGCGGACGGATACGAATTTAGGTAGATTTACTTCGAAGTATTCAATCTATCCATTGAAGTCACTGTGCATCTCACTTATTATCTGGTGAGCCTTTTCTTCCAATATCCTGTCTTTGGAGCTTCCAGTGTATATATATATATATATATATATATATATATTATCACAGTGCCTTTTTCTATTTGGCAACTATAGTAATTTTCTCCAAAAGCAAGAACTGTTTTTCTCTTATATTTTTATGATGTATCTGTAAATTAAAAAAAATATATATATATATATATATATATATATTGATAATGCAAACAAAACAGACAAGTATGTATTAGGTTTTGCGAACCTAGTAACAAATTAGTTCAGTTGTGATCAGAAGGATAATCCAAAGGCAGCATGAACGGAAAGTATAATCTCATACACATTCGTTTCGTGCTTACTGGCGACTCATCAGTAGGAGCCGGTATTACGCCCTTTAACCACTATATATTTGGTAGAAGAATGTGGAATAATAGGACGGTATCCACATTCTTCGACCAAATATATAGTGGTCAAAGGGCGTAATACCGGCTCCTACTGATGAGTCGCCAGTAAGCACGAAACGAATGTGCATGAGATTATACTTTCCGTTCATGCTGCCTTTGGTTTATCCTTCTGGTCTCAACTGAACTAATTTGTTACTAGGTTCGCAAAACCTAATACATACTTGCATATATATTAGTTCTTCGCAACAAACAGTATTTAACTGTAAAAAAACAGACACCATAAACTTGGAGAAAGTGTGAAGAAATGGATTAACTAATCAGTTGCGTGCATCAACTCCAGTTAAATCTCAATACCCGAAAATGCTTTTTGTGCTTGGATAAATCTGGTTGCGGCTGGTTTATCCGTAGATCTTCAGATGAAGCTAAATCAGTTCCGTTATTGTATTTAGTAACTTTCGGAAACGTCACGTATAGAGAACACACGTGCAAGGTTTCTTTGATATGTTTCACAATGGCAGACGTGTAGTCACCATTAGATTTGAAACAGGTGCTTGAGTTCAAATGTTCTTTTATTTGAGTAAGTAAATGTCTGGTCGACCGGTCTACGTAATTTGGTCGAAAACTTGAGTACATATATCTTTAAATAAAATTTAAGGTCAACATTAACGGCTGTTTCTCTTTGATTGCTGGTTAAATTAATGGGTTACCTTAAATAACACGCGTAGTTTAGGTGCATTAAATGTTTGTGTTAGACCTGATTCAAAGGTTTCCTGTTCTGAGTGGAAAAGAAAATCCCTTTAAATGGGATTCTCAGGTAAATTAATTTATTTTATTTTCATTTAAGTGTCTTTTATTGATTTCTCCTTCTAACAATTGACTCAATAAATTGATTAGGATTGCCTTTAGAAAACTGATAGTCGTTTTTGCATATTCGTCACAATTTGAATTTTGACTAACCAATCTATGAGTGCTTGAAAAACAGCTGAAAAATGTTTACAATTTAAATTTGAAAGACACAAATTTGCTATAATACAAATACTATACAAATCAGGTTGGTTTATGGCAAATTGTCCTATTTTAATATTCATTAGCATCTCTCTCTAGTGGTAAATTCAAGAAAGTCAAACAATCAGACTGTAGCAAAAAGATGGAGAACGTAATAATTGACAATATAAAATTCATGCGTCGGAAGGGTCTATCAGATAAAACAGATAAAGATGAGCGCAAAGAAATAAATGAAACTAAAATGTTGTTTGTTGGATAATCTAAGCCAACAATATACGGAAGACGAAAATCACACGAGACAGTTTGTCCTATGAGACGAATGGTAGCAATAGCGAATTCTTTGTTACATTCATTGGCTGAATTGTTAAAACTAAATCATGGATTATTGCATAAGCTATAAGATTAGTATTCTGTTGCCGATTCTTAGAGATTTATAACAGAAATCAAGATGAAAATGTTAAAAATAAGATGAAGGTGTCGTATTATGCGACGTATTTGCTTACCGATTTTCCATTTGAAGAAATTATTTATATTATAATTCAAGAAGTGGGCTAAATCATTTTACAAATTTGTAAATTATGGGATTGGCGTATATTCCAGGCTCGCAATCTTGTTATATATAATTTTTATTACCGCCAGCAATCATTTAAAATTTCTTGCAAATCTAAGCTACTGCGATGGTTTGACAAATGCAAAAGATTTTTTGAAGTTAATATTTTGCGGTGTGTCAGCATTAAGCTTCTCAATGCCGCGTTTTGCGTACGCGGGTAATAGCTGTACACGGGCAGTTACACAAAGATCCGATTTTTCACAATTTCCAATTTTGTTTTGTCTTTGATCGGGTTGACTTGTTCTTACTTCAACTGGAAATGCAGTTCTATCACATCTTTGTTTACTGGCGACGTTTCGGTGCCTACTTTCCAGCACCATCCTCAGGCAACACAACACTGATCACAATAGCAGATTTAAGCAAATGTGGTAACCTCGTTCCAAAACCATTCTATTTATATATATTTGACTCAACACTATTTTAATCATAGAATTTGTCTCAGTAATTAAACTCAATATATAACTATTTATAATTAGCAGACCAATCATTACCTCACCTATACATCATCTCATCTCGTATGCAGAATATTTTAGGGGAGAGAGACAGTATCGAACCTTTTGTTATTTGTTATAACTGTATTGCTACTATTTAGCATAGCATAGTAGCAATACAGTTATAACAAATAACCAAATGAGAAACCGACAAGTTGTTAACCAAAAAATGGTTAATATAATGAGGTATTTGTAAAATAAATAACTTTTGAATTTCATGAGCAATATTTTGTAGAAAACAATGCATTAATACTTATATCAGTCGCTGTAATACATTGATATAAAATTCTTTCTTAAAAAATATTAAATTCAATGACATCAAGCAGAAAAAAGCATCCAAATAGAAGAAACAAACGGCTAAAATTCGCGTCAATTGATGTCCAATTGCTAGGCTATTCCTTCCGAATGTTAGTAATATAAATGTAAGCCAGAATATCAGCGACACTGTTGTAACATTGTAACAATTTTTCTTAGATATTTATGTTAAAATGTTCTTTGTGCGCCTTGGGGAATTTAGGTACCTATTCAATTGATAGGAAAACAAAACACATCATTTTTTTATGAATAATTTTATTTGGTTGTATAATTAGACATTATTACTTCATGTGGTCTTGTTAGAAAACATATCACGAGCTAGATACTGTTTGTGTCGGAGAACTAATATATATGCAATTATGTATTAGGTGTTGCGCAACTAGTAACAAATTAGTTCAATTATGACCAGAAGGATAATCAATCGTTTCGTGCTTACTGGCGACTCATTAGTAGGAGACGGTATTACACCCTTTATTCACATGATATTTCGGTGAGGTATGTGGAAAACTAAACTCTCCTAGACGAATGTGTAAACCTGCAGTAGGGAAGGTAACATCATATAAAGTTTCGAAAATGCGAATTCAACACAAACTCACTCTATATAATATATATACTGAGTATGTGAATGATACAATCTAGCCTTGATCGATATCAGGTATCACATATCGCGGTAATCATGACATCATTAAACTAAATATATGACAGTTAGATGCTGTTTCTGGCGGAGAACTAATATATATGCAATCATATATTAGGTGATGCACAACTAGTAACGAATTAGTTCAATTATGACCAGAAGGATAAACCAAAGACAGCATAACCGGAAAGTTTAATCTCGTGTACATACGTTTCGTGCTTACTGGCAACTCATCATTAGGAGCCGATAGTACACCCTTTACTAACTATATTTTTGGGTGAGGAATTTGGGAAAATAGGACGCTAAATCTCTTAGACGAATGTGTAAACCTGCAGTAGTGAGGCTATCATAGCAATAGCCATAGTGTTGATATCCTTTTCAGACTCGGTCTCTATATTATATAGAGTGAACTAGCGTTGAAAGCGCATTGTCAATATAGTATGTATTGGGTGTAGGGTACACAAAGTATTCCAAGCGAAATGTTTCTTAAAAGCAAAATATTTTTGCGAAACTTGATTAATAAAAATTACCTGATCTGCGTTTTGACTAACACAGGTAGTTTTCCAGTAGTTTTCTTTCTTCAACAAAATATTTCGGCTGCCTTTATCGGCAGCCTTCTTCAGTTGGTCCATTCTCACTAGTTTTAAAAAACCAAACTAATGAAGCAAGCGTGGTATTTCCTCTGGCTATAATATTTATACTTCAGACTGATCTTTCACTAGATAGTCGCGTGTCACATGTGTGTATGTGCATTTCCGTAACTGTT
The DNA here is from genome assembly GCA_029291075.1 of Eudiplozoon nipponicum. Lineage (NCBI taxonomy): Eukaryota > Metazoa > Platyhelminthes > Monogenea > Mazocraeidea > Diplozoidae > Eudiplozoon > Eudiplozoon nipponicum. Next base: position 8,383 of record JAQBSW010006633.1, on the reverse strand, counting down.
ATGTTCATCTAAGTGAGACTAGAGTGGCTGAATAAGAATTTACCATTTGCATGCGTTAGACTATTTGTTTTATACACTCCATGTAAAATGACGTAACTGAGATTGCCCTCACATTTTCTGGTGGGGAGAGACCAATAATTCAGAAACACTCGTCATAAACACATGCCATTATGAGTGATAAAATTAGAAATCCGAATGACGAATGCACGTGTTAAATTTAAATTCAAACCACTCAGGTTGTACTCAGGATAGACTTGTTAATAACAGTTATTGGCATAACATTAAATAGGTGCACGTCACGCATGTGCATGTGCATGTGTATACATAACTAAAAAGATTCAGTTAAATATAATTGATACACATGTACGTACATCTAAATGAAACTGCAGCCAATAGACATTAATTTATACTTTGCACGCGTCAGACTAAACATTTGAAATGCTGCATTATTAGCATGATCTCAATAGGTAGGGTGGGGTTGCAAGACACAAAATAAGCGTTCAAATCATTAAGAGTTTTAACATCAAACGAGTAGTTAGAGTTGAAATTTAGAAAGACTATATTCGCAATCATAGATTCACCGCTAATTACATAATAAGCCAACGAATAAGTCAATCTTAATCCGATGTTCTTAATTTTTTACTGGAGCCAGCATCAGTTTCCAATTCATGAAATCGTCTTTTCCAGCCATTTGCTAATGCGGTACACCAAATCGAACCTAACGATTTTTCAACAGCTGTTTCATTCATAATATTATCTCTAGATTTAATTTCGATAGATTCCCTAATCAATCTCGTCACCCTATTACGACTATATATGGCTATGTGTTTGTAGTCATCCAAAACAGTAGTGTGTCCAGACTGCATTACCTGACGAGCAAGATCGGATTTAGCAATATGTCTATACTTACATGCACTTTTATGTTAACCTCTTCTTACCTTAATTGGACGCAAGGTCTCACCAACATACATGACAATACAATCATTGCAAGGGATTTCATACACTCCTGATATTTCTAAGGGTTCAATCTTTTCTTTTTGTTTAGATAGTATAGTGCCTAATGCAGGGGATTGTTTTAAAACTGTTCTTATATTGTAGTATAAAGCTATTCATTTCACTTTCCTACTTACGCACTCTCTTCCCCTTGTCCGCTCTTATGTACCTCAAATTAGGATTAAATTTTCTCACAACATCCGTCATTGTTTCATCTTTTAAAAGAAGATAATAACCGTAAGCCATGAATATATCGCGAAGTGTACCTAATTCTAACTTCCTATGCTTGATATTTGTTAATCAGAGGCTTCTAAATTTTCAGGACTAGAGCACCGATTTTTTTGAGATAAAACTCTTAGTGATTTTAACGCTTATTTTGTGTTTTGCAACCGCAATCTATCTATTGAGTTCATTCTAATAATACGGCATTTCAAATGTTTAGTCTGACGCGTGGAAAGAGTAAATTAATGTATATTTCATGCATTTTTATTTAGATGTACGCAAATGTGTATCAATTATGTTTAACTGTGTCTTTTTAGTTATGTATAAACATACACATGCACATACGTCATTGGTACCTATTTAATGTTATGCCAATAACTATTATTATCATGTCTATCCTGAGTACAATCTGAGTGGTTCGAATTTAAATTGAACACGCGCATTCATCATTCGTATGTCTAATTTTATCACTTATAATGGCATGTGTTTATGACGAGTTTTTCTGAATTATTGGTTTCCCCTCACCAGAACATGTGAGAGCAATGTCAATTACGTCATTTTGCACGGAATGTATAAAACATATAGTTTAACGCATGCAAATGGTTAATTCTTATTCAGCCACTCTTGTCTTACTTAGATGAACATAAAACTTACGGAAAGGCATACACACATGTGACACGCGTCTATCTAATGAAAGCTCAGTCTGAAGTATAAATAAATACCACGCTTACTTCATAAGTTTGGTTTTTGTAAAACTAGTGAGAATGGACCAACTGAAGAAGGCTTCCGAAAATGGCAGCCAAAAAATTTGGTTGAAGAAACAAAACTACTGGAAAACTACATGTGTTAGTCAAAACGCAGATCAGGTAATCCCTTCTAAGCAAATTGATTTTTGATAAGATGTGTTAAACCGATATTAAGCTGGCACCATTTATGACACTTGCTTACGTTTAAAGACATTGATTTTAATGATATATAATTGATAAAAAATGTTCATCTATTTAATAATTTAGATACTGTTAGTTGCGGAAAACTTATATATATATGAAATTGTTTATTAGGTTTTGCGTAGCTAGTGACATATTAGTTTAAATATCGCCAGGAAGATAAACCAAAGCCAGCATACACGCTCGCAAAGTTAATTTTAAGAATTATTACAACCACTTTCACAATTATTTATTGTCCAAATCTTTAGATTTATTACTTCAGTTAATCTTTTTATTAAGATTGTGGAAAGGCGATATTACTTCATTATTTTTTTCACACCTTCATATCAGGTATATTAAAAGAATAATCATACTTCAAGCATTTTGATTAAATTCGATAATCTTTGAAACGCAGGTGGAAGTGACCAACGAAACTGTAATTCGGCGTGTTTTACAGGTAATGCGGTAAAATCAGCATTTCCCTAGTTTTGATACAATGAAATGAAAAAATATAGGCTTATCTGTTACGAAAGAAATCTTTCAACGCTTAAAACTTTCCAGTGCAGCAAAATCTGGCGCAAAAATAAATCACATACAAGCACAATTTAAATAGCTCTCTGATGTTCCCCAAAAAACTTTGTTTCTTTGCGAATATCAAGTTTGCAAACTTCTGTCATTTAAAGGTTGAAACATTCACTTTATGACAAACCCTCGGTTTTGAACAGGTTTTTAAAATTAATTTTACAAAGTAGAAATTGACTTCGTTACACAATGAAGATTTCGCTCATGGAAATTATTTTTCTATTTCTGGAGACAGAGATAATGTAGAAACTAAAGTCGTGTTTGAATCACTATTAAATCAGCAACCTGATTAAAAAAGCGAATAATGATGATGACTAAAGATGGTTTTTGATAATGTTAGTTGACATTTGTCACTGTTAAATAAATCTCCATTGAAAAAGTCAATCTTGGCTGCTTTACGAGAAGTAGCCAAATATATTAATAGTATTAATTTATAACAAGAAAAAAGGTCTGGCTCGGTCGTCATGGAGCGTGATAATTACGTTTCTAAGGTCTATTGCTTGATTTCTGGTCGTAAACTTGAAAATGATATTAAAAGTGATGCAACATAAAACCAAAGCAGATAATTTCGACGAGTTATCATATTTCCTACATAACGGACGTATCACACATGACGAACACATACCACTGAGGCCAATTGAAACCAAAATACGGCGGCAATACGCTTTACCGAAGACGCATAAACACGGTATGCAAATGAGACCAATCGATTCAATGGCGTATACGCAAACACATAAATTGGCCAAACGGTTGGCGGACCTATTAAAGACGTGAATCCACATAATCTTCCTCGGAAAATTTTAATGTTAGCATAACTAGCATAATTATTCTTAAAATATTTTGCTTATAATAATGCGATATACCTTATAATATATCTGTTGTCTATTCAAAACTATAGCATGTTAATATTACAATCTTTATAAGAAAATTGCTATCACGTTATGGTAGACGCATTTTATTGTATATTATTAAATGAATTTGAAAACAATTTAAATAAAATATTTTACAAACGAACAAATTGCAATTTAAATAACAAAAAATTGATATGGCCATTGTCTGTTCAATTTTAAACGAAGGCGCAAACACTCATTAAATAACGCAATGAAAGCATACATTAAAGTAATTTTGTATACTTATTATACTCTAAGCCGAAATTAAGGAAGTATAATTACATCAAGATGAAATTATATAAATGAAGGAAAAAGTTTCACACGAGAAAGTATATAATGACATTAAAGAATTTTATCTATTGAAGTCAAAATGTGTCAAAAGACGGGGATGAATTTGTCCTTAACTTAAATAAAACGGAATTCCGTAGATTAAGTTATGTGAAATGGAAACTATATAATTAATGTCATTAGTTAGTATTATAGAAGGCTCATAAATATTCCGTCATTTTAATTTAAGAGGATCTAAATATTTTTAAACAGAATAATTTTTGCGTAACATTTTTAATATTGTAATGCATGCAAGATTGTTTAGAATATTGTGCTAATGTAGAATGCCATTAGTTACGAAGTTTGTGCAGAAAAAAATTACATTTTAATGTAGTTTAATCATTAAGCTTAAATAAGATTTATTATATGTACCATATTTATTATCAACGATCATCGAAACATATATTCAAGCACAATATTTAAAAAAATCTTATAGACAAACTTAGATGAAGCAAAGTAAACGCGGAATAAAATCAAGCAACAGAGATAAGGTATAATTATATCAAAATATAGAAATGTAATTAAACATAAATTGATTGCGCGGGTGGTGGTAGCAATACTTTAAATCCAGTTTGCGAGCTTGAATTAAACACCAATCCCATTTTTATTTAACTAGTCGTCGAACAACACAACAAAACTACCGTCAGTCGCAACGCACTGACGCATTTCGATCTTCCATGTTCATCATCAGAGTACGCCAGCAATCTGGCTAGCGAGGATCCAACCGCATTACGCATATATGGAATGCAAAATTAGATATGCCGCTCTCACGTCTAGAAGTCTAGAATACATTGCACGTGACTGTTACTATCTCGTTGGCGCATGAATTTAATGCCCCCTAATAATTTTAAGTATGCACTAATGAATATCACTTAAAAGTTTTTGTTCTTGTTTTGTAAACGGATTTATTATAAAAGAAAATTTTAATCTGATTTTATCAATAATAGAAATTTAAATTATTCTTATTCGATATTTGTATTAGAACCGCCAGCTGATATTGCAGGAAAATTGATAGCGCTCGTCGTTCAGTAAAATATGGATTTCTTTAGATTTCCTGGCGTATAGCGTGGTTATTACACTGATTGATGTGTACTCACAGGTGCCTTCTTTCTTAAGCGTTCCGCACTATTTCTTTCCGCCGAAAAAGCTGTAGTACCACGTTTTGCCTAATTCTAATCAAAGTTTCGAGGTGACATTTATCGCCATATCGACAGGACATTCACATAATATCCACATAAAAAACAACTAGTTGCAAACGTTTCTAACGGTTTTTCTTTTCTGTGAATCATCTTCAATATTGGGGGCGAAATACGGCATAACAAATAACTGTCACTAAGAGAAAAATAATTAACATATAATTAACATATAATAATGTATTGCAGGAAATTTGCTGACGATACAAACTAAAGGACATAATCTTCTGGTTCACAGGGCTCATAATTTGAATAATCGATCATTTTAAATTTATTTATCTATTTTTACATTGATTCAGTATTATTGGGCTGTTTGTCAAAAATAGTTTTGAGCGTAAATTAAAGCTTGAAACAGAGATGCACTGCCTATTACTTAAATGGTCTAAATTATTGGGATTCATTACAAACATGATAGTTAATTGTCAGAAATGTCTATATTTTCCGTGACATTTTGGTTACAAATATTATCTCTGAATTGGGTATATATCGGTTTGTGTCTCAATGATTTCTCTGCCTATGGATGGCGAGAAATAAAATAAGAACGAAAAAATGAACCATTTAATTGATTGCCAAAAAAACTATGATAGAGCAACAAAATATATATTACAACAATATATATTTGGCTTGGTTTTCCTATAACAATTTATAAGACAGTAAATGTTTTCCAATAATACAATTTGTAACAGACGCAGAAAAAGTTGGATACATGTTCTCCACTAACTTAGAATTTGAAAATATGTCCAAGGCTGCGCATTATAGAGAAAAACATAGTAGTTAGTTTAATACATTGCGACATTTTCCTATTAAGATATTCATCAGGGTTCTATCGTTTAAATAAATATATAAGCCAGTATGAATGATTACTTAAACGTAAATTTAAATGGCATATATAATAAAACAATGTAAGTTAGATAGCAGACCAACAAAACTTAGTAGTATTTCTTAAGGTTTTGAATGGAGATTTCAAATTAAAGCTTTAATTAATGACAAATATAAAGTTTCACAATATAATTTGCAAAAACGTTATGTGACACAACGAAGAGGATTTTGATATTTGCGGTATAAAATAACGGAATATGTAATATTGGGCTTTGCCAAATTCATCATATTTCATTCAGCAAAGTCTATTAGAAAGAAAAAAGCCAGAAACATTATCAGGATTTGCAATCGTTTAACGAGTTTTACTTATGAATAACGCATGAGAAAATAAGCCGGAAAAGCCTTTGCAAGAAGGAATATGCAGATACGAGAGTAAAATTTCCATTGATTCAAAATAAACAATCAAACATTGTTAGGTTAAATGAAGCCAATTTGAATTTAATCTTTGCAGAATATACTTTTACTGTGAGAGCCATAATATTTTAGATTGATTTGGTGTGAGTGAAATATCTGCATTTTCCAAGCTTCTGTGAGGATTTAAAAAATCTAATATCGTTTCTCACGAAATTGGCTTTGTTTATTAGCCTACGTTTCGATGGTAAATGATATCAATCAAAGCCTGCCAGGAAAGCTCGATCTCAATAAGCCTGTCAGCATAAACTAAGCATTGTAAAATGTAGAAAAGGCAATTCATCCAATAGACCGGTTTGGTACTTATTGGGAACTCATCACGTATTGTTCAGAATTTTCGGCGGACAGGGATTGAACTTGAGCACGTCTCCCGCTGAATCTTGCTGGATCCACTGAGTCACCCTTCCGCAACATATACTCACAAATCCTGGACAGTACATGATGTGTTCCAAATGGAGGCATAACCGATCTACAGGATGAATTGCCTTTTATACATTATACGATGCGTTTTTATGTAGATATATAAGTTAACGTCACAAACTTGATTTATATAATTATTAAACAGCCCGCGCAATAAATACTCGTTTGATCATATAATTGTTCCATTTAATACCACGTAACCAGTTAACGGAGTGTCTGTTAAATAATAACAAATTGGAGGTGGTTCGTTGTAAATTTAGGTCTAAATGATGCCCTATGGGCTTCAACTTAAGGAAAGTCTAACCAACGAACATTAATCAGTATATAACTGAAACTTTTATGAAATGTTTTTGATTGTGCTGCATATGACTTCGTAATAATAAATTTAAGCTTTCTTCAAACTGATTTATTTACTTTTCTTCTAAACATTGAAAGACTGAATTGGTCATTTTAATTCTTCACAACTTAAATAAGACCAAATATTAATTGATAAGAAATTCTTCCAAAATTAGAATAAATTCACGCACACAAAATCACACACGCATGTATTCTTGATAAATTAAAGAAGATTTGATAATTTAAAAAGCTTTTAAATTATATATGCTTTGAGATTAAGCGATATGTTTCCCTATTCACATCATGGCCATGGAAATTCTAGCAACTATTAGTACGAAAAAAATTTCTAGAAGGGGAATAAAATTTGCTTTCTTATGCAATTTGTACTTTATGCCCATACAACCAAATCCTGTCATTTTAGTTCAGTTCAAAATGTCTTCTCCGGTTGGAGTGACATCTGTCATATAATCACAGATTACAGATGGATAATTGAAAACTATACCACGAAGGACATGATCTGAATAACATACTAACCAGAACAATCGATTGTGCGTAGCGAGAAAACATTAAGTTCACGGCTTTGCTAGCGAAGGCTATCACCGAATGTGCATTTATGATGAGTGCCCAATAAAAAACTGACCATGTAGATAAAATGCATCTGCATCTTAATGCTATATTTATTATAAATTGACAACACTTACAGATTTATTCCCATGGCAACATTCTTTAACAAAATAAAATGGAATTCTGGATAATCGTATGAATTTAAAAATACTAAATCGCATAATATATATCAAGAAACTCTAGGTAATTGCCGTAAACATGGGAAATTAAGGTGTATTTTGTTATCGCATATCAGTAAATTCATGAGTAAGTATGTATTAGGTGTTGTGAACCTAGTAACAAATTAGTTCAGTTGTGACCAGAAGGATAAACCAAAGGCAGCATGAACGGAAAGTATAATCTCATGCACATTAGTTTCGTGCTTACTGGCGACTCATCAGTAGGAGCCGGTATTACGCCCTTTAACCACTATATTTTGGTCAAGAATGTGGGATAATAGGACGGTACAATCTCCTAGACGAATGTGTAAACATGCAATAGTGAAGCTAACATCATATAAAGTCTACGACAATGCGACTTCAACGCTAACTCACACTATATAATATATATACCGAGTCTGTAAGGATACTAACATTATGGC
>JAQBSW010006632.1:0-46960 GCA_029291075.1 Eudiplozoon nipponicum | reverse complement strand
AGTGTAATATTTATTTCAATAAGTAATATTACCTTGTTAACTTACATGTTTTTATTAGTTATACCATGGCATAGATTGGCAGCGACCTCTGCATCAATGTCATACTTTTTGGGTGGTATTATCCGTCGTTCTTCAAGGTAGGGTCGACGCCATGAATTCCAATTGTGACATTTTTCTGGTGTTGCTGGCTATATGACGATAATAGATAACATTTCATTGGCACTTTTATTACGCAATAACATAACAATAATATTTATAGTAATAATCAGAATAAGAGTAATAGTAATAATAATATTTAAAAAATAATATTACTATTAATACTATAAATAAAAATATGAACAATAATGATATAAAATAAAAAGGATAACAATAATATAATGAATAATAATAATAATTATAATAATTTAAAAAATTAATATAATAAAAACATTAAAAATTATAATATATAAAAAATATTATTATTATTATATATAATATTAATAGTAGTTGTATCATTATATTATTAATAATTACAAAAATAATTATACTATTAATAATGATAATAATAAAATTTATAATTCTTTTAACGTTAATAATGAAAATCATACTAATAATAAATATAAGAACCAAAAATAAAGTCTGACTCTTTGCAGTAACATTGTTTCTAAATATGATTCTATACCATTCTTGTGCTGACTTTATACAGCTTAATTATTCGAAACGGACTTCTCAGTTTAACTTGATTACACGCTTGCAACATTTTCTACAACTCTACATAAAAATTAAATTAATAAACAACACTTAAAGTTTTATAAACATTATTGTCGACATTAAAATATTCCATTAGCTTTTACTTTAATAAACTGAAGCTTGCATTCAAAACAGTACAAGTAGATAAACCTGATGCTAATCCGTGTATTTTATAATGGAGGCCGTGCACGAAAATAATTTTACCTGAGTTGAATTTCAATTATAAAGAAACAAATGGTTTCTTTTTTGAAATGTTTTAAACAGTTCATATGTATGATATGGAGTGAAATTTTCTGGTTTAACAATAAAATTTTGAATCGTATCCACTTCTTCAATGATGGACTACTGTGAAGAAAAATATTCGAGCATTAATTTAATAGCCGAATGCGATTCCCGCGGTCTGTTCTATTATAGTGTAAATATTTCAAGAAATGGCAGACAATTTTTATGTAAACAGCCGTCCCATTATAAACATACATTTGCCAGAATAATTTAAAAATTTAGTAATTTAGAAAAGCCAATTCTACTAGTAGACCAGTTTCGATCTTACAGAGGAATCTCGTACCGTCAAGAATTTTCCGCGGACAGTGCTCAGAATCTGTTGATCTAACTACGAAGCTACCCTGTCACATTAGAATATATGTTTACTCAAAACGTTGACTAAACAACGAATAAATAACGCAAACCAGCCGCCTGTTACACCGAAATAAATAATTTATTGACAAATGTTCTTTGCATTAAATTATTGGTGATAATTAGATTAAAGTTAGTAGAAGTGAGCGTACAAATGGCAGATAAATACGTAAATGAAAATAAGTCTGTTTAAGTCCAGCGCGTACTGCTAACAGTCCATGTTATTACATTAGGCAGCATGGGAAAATTTTGTTAATTAAACACAGGAGAGTGACCATATTCGTATTGGTCTCGATCCTTGTTACATCTATACATAGTATTAATCGTGTAACAAAAGTGTACACTATCTAAACTTATTCAAAATTTCCTTTAAGTTTATTAAACATTATCACAGAAACTACTCAATATAATAAATTAAAAAGCTAAACTATGCTATTCTTCCATTTAATACCTGTTATTTTCATAACTTTATGAGCACAACAAATGTTTTCCTTGAAATATCAATATTTCGTCCTTTTAGTGTAGACAACTTTAATTCTTGCGAAAAAATTCTGGAGCAATTTTTAAACTTTTTTTTGAAACAAAATCATTGTAAGCGCATTTGGCGACGAAAATTATTTTAAACTCAATATTTTGCGGTGTGTAAGCATTCAGATTATCAATGCCGCGTTTTGCGTACGCGGGTAGTAGCTGTACACGGGCAGTTACACAAAGATCCGATTTGTCACTATTTCCAATTTTGTTTTGTCTTTGATCGGGTTGACTCATTTTTACTTCAATTGGAAATGCGGTTCTATCATATCTTTGTTTACTGGCGACGTTTCGGTGCCTACTTTCCAGCACCATCATCAGGCAACACAACACTGATCACAATAGCAGATTTAAGCAAATGTGGTCAAAAAAAATTATTTTAATCAAGATTGCGATCTTAATATAAGCACCAGTCACATTATATAAATACCTGTTTAGATATAAATTAAGTATTTTATAGTGTAGAATAGGCAATTCATCCTGTTGACCGGTTGCGTTCTTACTGGCAACTCTTCAAACTCTGTCCAGAATTTTCTTTTTAATCTGGTGTTCTAACCACTGAGCCACCTTGCCGCACACTACACCTAATTATCAGTTATATACTAACGTTTCTTTATTAGCCTCTCCTTCAGGCTTAGTTTGTATGACATCGCTTTAGACCCAACGTTCCAATTGCAGACGTGTATTCACCACTTGATTTGAACATTATTGATGTTAATATTTCTCTTGTAATTCTATCGCGCAAGAAGTTATATTTCTCATAGTTAAACCGTTGTTTTTACCGGACCACCTGCTAAGCTTTGAGTCAATGTTTTTTATATTTGACATTGATGGCCATATATAATACTTTCTTCACAGATTTGCACTAAAACGAGTTCGTGTTATGGACGAAAAAGCGTCTTTTGCACAAAGATTTAACAAAGTGGATAAAGGCCATTTATTTCGTGAATACTAATCATCGCTATACAATCATTCATTTATATACATTCTGAGTTTTCAATTGATTATGCTAGTAGTAACAAATCTGACTCGCTTTTACTTCTGTTTCTTGTTTAGGCTGGTTGGTAAGTGTGTATGCGTTTGTGTTTGTGTGTGTGCGTGTTTGCATGTAAAGGTCATTCTCGCTGTATTGCAAAGTGATGTCTGAGATCTGGTCATTATTGTTTTGATGGCTTGGGAATTAACCATTTGTGCGCATTGTTCGCTGTTACATGTACGAGTGCTATTTTTCCCAGTGTAGTTGATCATTTCACCTTGTTGCGCAAATTTGTATTTTGCACATGGTAACAGCGCCAGTGTGGATTGCAGTGTTGAATGCTCATATTGTTTGGAAACTTCTGTCATCGTATGCGCCTCTGTTATTTCCACTTCAGTTTGTTGCCAATCCGATTGTACGTTTGTTGATTCTAGTCGAGGGCCTGTTTGGTCTTGCCTGGATACTAGTAGATTGTTGTTGAATTTTGTTATTCTTGGCCAGTCGATTAGAATATCATGTTGATGAAACTTTTGAATATTAAGGTCAGGTGCTTGTTGTTTTATATAAAGGGCTTCATAAATAAATAATAATTTTTCTCATTTTGCTTTATGTAGAATTGTGAAATTGGTCGAATTGACTGGGTGCCCCGTTGCCAATATATGATCGGAAATAGCTGATTTTCCTGACGGTGCCAAGCCTTTGTTAATCAATTTCTGTGGCAAATGTTGTTGGATTCCGTTTATCAACTGCTTCATCGTACGTCCGATATATGTGCTACAGCATATACATGAGAATTTGTAGACTATTAATCATTTGGAGAGAATTGGCAATTGATCTTTGGCATCTAATCTCATGATTCTCTGTGTACTAAATGTCATATTATCTTTAACACTGGGAAAATGCTCCTTAGTTATTCTATTCAGCCGCCGTGCAATTATTGAGCCCGGTACTTCGCCTCTAAATGGTATGTTTAGGAAAATCTGCTTGACGGTATCGTCTCTAGTGCGAATCTGCCGTGGTCTGATGTTGACATCAATGAAACGCTCTGGGTAGTTTTTCATTAGCAAAATATTCCTGAGGTAGCCCAGTTCTTCCTCAATCTTGTGTTCAGAGCCGATCTTCCTTATCTAAAGTGAGAGCTCTGAATTTCCTACTCTATATACACGTTTCCAGTATAAAATTAATGTTGCATAATATAAAAAATAAAATCGACCAACCGCACTTTTTTCCTCTATTGGATACTCATTTGCTGTTTAAAGAATTTCATTGGCAGAATATTTACTCAGGAGCATTTGGTTCAGAGGCTTGCATCTAACCTATTACGTCACTGTAACCACGCAGATGTACATATGAAACATGTAAATTAAGATAATTAACTGTTCCTTACAGGTTTAGTTTACAAGGATAAAATTAAAATCTCAAAATTAAAATAACAGAGGCTAAACCTGCTAACGAATGATTAATAGACCACGCCGATGACATTTTGTTTTATACATAATTATACATTTCCTTACCGAATGCACAAACAAAAAAAATTATTCCTTCCGTAAGCATACGTAATAAGCATTCCCTTTTTGTGTTAAAAATAACAAGAATAAATGCCCAAGCTCTCAAAGATGGATGGCGGTACTGATAGCAATAAACAAGAACCTCGAACTCCCAAGGATTTAAATAACCTTAATTATCCCACTCAATCTATTAAGTTTTAATAAAACTAAAAGATTAATTGAGGGAAAGGTCCATTGCATTACAAAAGAAGTATTTATACGTTTTTCGTGTATACGCTTATTTTCATTTTCAAATTGTAGCTTTTTTGCGTTGGATATGTTATTAAAATTTTTTTAAATAATATCATGCAGTACCAAGAAGGTATTGCAAAATTAAAAAAATTAATAGTAGTATATAGTAAAATGTCGTCAAGAAAATGTTTGCCACAATCACGGAGAAGTAAGGCTGCAATTGTTACGCTGTTTCATTTATTTCATTCCGAATTAAATAAAAAACCCATCAATAAAAAATGAAAAAATATGCAAAATTGAAAGTATTGAAAAATATTTATTTATAAAGTTTAAGCGGTTCTGCGCAACAACCTTAATTCTCAGCTCAATAAATAAGAAAACTCATGTTTTATTTGAGCATAGACTAGTGACTGTTTTTGTGCGTGTGTTGTTTCTGGTTGTGCGCGCCTCTGATGTGCGCTTCTTCCCTTCTGTTTTCGGACAATATAAATAACCATACATTACAGTCGAGTTGAGTTCTGGCGAAAAGTAAATAGCTTAGTAACAAATAAGTTCAATTATGACTAGAAGGAGAAACCCAAGTCAGCATGAACGGAAAGTATAATCTCGTGCACATTCGTTTCGTGCTTACTGGCGACTCATCAGTGGGAGTCGGTATTACACCCTTTAACCACTATATATCTGGGTGAGGAATGTGGGATAATAGGACGGTACAATCTCCTAGACGAATGTGTAAACCTGGACTAGTGAAGCTAACATCGTATATAGTCTCGACAATGCGACTTCGACGCTAAATCACTTTATACAATATATATACTGAGTCTTTAGAGGATACCAACATTATAGCGCCGAAAGTTTTCATGGCACTAAGACTATGGTTGCCCAGTCTGTACATGGTACTAATACAATGAATTGCAATGTATGCTATAGTTCACTAAAACGGAGAATTACAAGTATTTCTGAACACTTTTTACTCCAGTAAATCAATAGACTCTGACCTTGATCGATATCAGTACCGTGTACCTTTTCGGTGCTATGATGTTGGTATCGGCTAATAACACAATAGCAATAGTGTTGGTATCCTATACAGACTCGGTATATATATATATATATATATGCATTGCGGTTTGATCCTCGCTAGTCAGTCTGGAGTCGTACACTGACGATGCTCGTGAAAGGTCGAAACGCGTCAGTACGTTTGACTGATGGTAGTTTTGTATGTTGTTCGACTACTGGTTAAATAAAATGTCATTGACGTTTACTTCAAGTTCGCAAACTTGATTTTTTTAATTTTAGCAACCGGTGTATAATATTTTTACACTCAACGAAAGTAAATATATTTCAAATTTCAATTTTTTTAAATTTAAATAAGCTATACGCAACAAAATTCAGATCAATTTGTAAATTAATTTGTTCTGGTTTTAGGTTTAAATTTACCCGAGCATTCCTATCGTCTTTAATGCCACGTTTGGTATAATTGCACTAAATGTATTTAAGGGTTAAATATTAATTTCATGATTTTTACAAACAATTTGAAATGGATATGCTTATTAGTCATTCAATTGCAACAATAGGTTTTTTCCTATCAAAAATTATTTATTCAATAGTTAAATTTGTATTATCTTCTGATTTAAGGATAAGTAAAATATAAACAAGCATTTTATTTATCTAAAAATAAATAATTTCAATTCTCTAAGTGCTTTCTCCTATATTTATTTATTTATTTAAAGATATGCACTAGAAGACGACATCAATATATTCCATGATTTGTTCTTACTTACCCTCTTGGAATGGTTGAGACAGGCTTTAACAGTCCATGAATCGGCGTTTACTGCTTTTCCAGCCTAAAATCCAATAAAAATGTCTAAATTTAAAAAGCCATTCATTTCATTTAGGAGTAACACAGATACAAAGATGCTTCATTTTGTTGAATAACTTTAAAATGCACCTATTTTGCCTATAAAAAGACCAGAGCATATTTTGCGCATACATTTTTATTCGTTTTTTTTTAAATAAAGGACGCTGTTTAAATCAAGTAGTCAATAAATTCCTTTATTATACTAATTCATGAATAACTCCTCTCAAAGCTTTGTCACATTCTTAATTCCACTAGGCTTCTCGAATCCGGATCAGCACATTTTCAAAGAATAACCAGTTTATCCATTAGCCCAGTTTCAGACCTCCAAAGCTACCTTCAAGCAAACGGATTACGAAAGGTAATATCATTTTATGTTTTTATCGTTTCGCCCCAACTCTTCTTTGCATTAATTACCTGATCACTTCCTATTCGTTTTCTCATCAAAATAGTCTTTTACGTACTTTTATGCAGTAAATAATGACAATTTCATTTCAAAGTAAGCATTCTGCACCAGTTTGATGTTGTGGTAGTTGGGTTACACAGTATTTCCAAAACAATATTTAGAATACGTAACAAGAAGAAGACATCAGTATGCTCGACTAACATGCACGTTATGCTGATGACATTTTTCTCGTTCTATGAAACAAATAACATAAAGGAATTATGCTACAAAGATTAAACAAAGTAAACTAGAAGGCCAGATTTATGTCAAGACATTTGCAAGGCGATCGTTTGCCTTTAGCAAATGTGCTAATAAAAATGATTGTTTGTAAAAGCGACAAATAAAAATTTGTTAAACACCGTATTTGCATTGTTGCAGATAAGTGCCGTTTTACTATAATCAGCAAGGGTTCACGGTTATTACGTATGAAGTTGGAATCTGAACAGTCCAAATTTGATAGATGGTGAGTTTAATTAATTTAAACAAGAATTAAAGTCAAATGGCTATCCTTAGTAGTTGATTGAGTCAGAAATTATAAAGATATTCAAGGGAAACACATCCGTGTAGGATCAATCAATAAGACGATCAATTTGGACATTCTATTAAAACAGCTTCTTGTTCGGCACATAACCAAAAAGTAGAATCAGCCTTAACACGCACATTTAATGCACCCAAGTTACAAATATCATAAAACATGATGCATGTACCTTAACAATCACCTAAAGGAAAACAGCCATTAATATTGATCTCAAAAATTATTTATGACGAAGTATGCTGTCTAGTTACGTAGGAAGATCGAAAAATCGGTTAATTGCGAGGGTTAAGGTGTATTAGAATTCAAAAATTGGGGTCAAAACAAATAATGATTACGCAACTGGAAATGCGTAACACATTACAGACGCCTCGCACTTATGGTTCCATTCAGGATACTTCCCTAATATAATAACCGCAATTAGTTTGCAATTTATGGTAGCCAGAAATGCATGTGCTTGCATTGGACTTGCACTAGAGATGATGTGCACAAATGAGATTACGTTCACTAATATCACACGATCTTTTTGTAACAAGTTTCTGATTGTTTTCCTTACACACACACACACACACACACACATATATATATATATATATATATTAATAGCCTTCCGTGGTGTTCAACACAACAAAACTGATGCGCACAAATGAAAACGAGCCTCACTGTGGCGTCAACGCCTTTGTCTATATACAAATTTCAATGTACCTGCAACGATTAGTACATCGGCAGATCAAAAAGAGGCTCTAAACTAGAATAAATCAGCATCTCTCTCAAAAACTATTAAAGTGGGATGCAGCTCCTGTACAAAAATCAGCAATTTGCAAACAGGTACTACTCACAGGTCATGCTGTTAGTAGTAACAATTTTTCAATTCTGCACAAGGCGAAAGCGGTAAAAATGCTTCCCGCTTTTGAAACAATTGCAATTAATATGCTGAACCCCCGATTAAACGTGCAGAAAGTACTTCAAAAAGAAATTAAATTGGACTGGAACAAAGACATAACTGACAGGCCTTCAAAAATAGCCAACGTTTCGCAAAATACGACACACCCGTCAATTACGGACGCACTCACAATGAAAGCGATGACACACCACATGACGTTACGCAAAAGGAGTGGTCTAAATTGCGTAAAACAAAGAGAGACATAGCGAAGAAGGGATTGGTTACGATAAATGTACAGCTGGGATTGGATGAACGAATATATTAACGAATCCAGAATAATGGCTGTAGATACTGGTAGAAATAAGATTTATTAATAAATGTTATTCCATGGAATAAGCGTTGTTTTTTCATATTTAAAGAAATGGTGAAACTTGTAACGATATATATATATATATATATATATATATATATATATATATATATATATATATATATATTCCCAAGAAACTCCATGAAATGGAGCCGGCTTATCCTCTAAAAGGAGTCAGCCGCAGTAAAGTAAAGTAGTATATATATTTGTATGGGAAAAAGTATCCTTTATATCTTTGCACATAGCGTCGTTACTATAAATTTATAAACAATTAAAGTTTAATGGTAACCATAGATAGCACAAATTTTGTCGGTGTAAACAATACATTACATAAGATAGAGTATCCAATTCTACACATAGACGGGTCTCATCTTTGCGCTTGCAAGTAATTGCAATAATTACCGTGGCCGGGATATGAACAAAGGGTGATTTGCTTCAGGGACTTGCAATTCATCCACTACGCCACCAAAAGCTTCCCTTTGCATGCAAGTTTGGTTATGTAACAGCTCGTTTGTAGTCAGTTTTTCACTTAGGCAGCTCCGATTCGGCGTCGCTTTCGGCTTTAATTTCCAACATCCAATCCCCGCTCCGTCATTATAAAACTGGCAATATGCCACCTTTAGAAGTGATTTCGAAGTGAAGCGTAATCGAAGGAGTTTGTAATATCGACGTTTTTAGTATAAACTGACAATAGCAAATTCATTAAGTAGTTCAGTGTCGCAATTATTGGGCACTCAACAAGAATGTGTCAAAATTGTCGCGACCCAGATTTAAACTGGGTCTCATGCGCTTCAGAGATTCGCAACTCATTCATAACACCACCAAAGCTGGTGGCGGAAATTTTAAATATATGATTTTAAGAATTACCTTTATCTTTTCTATAAATAGCTCATATTACACTGTTTACTATTTGATTTATTCGTACGTTATGTTTACAAAATTCGTCTATATATATATATATATATATATATATATATATATATATATATATATATATATATATATGTCCTATTGGCTTGTAATTTACCCATAATACCCCAAAGAAACTGCTATCACCAACATTGTAGCAACTGTGTGATATACTATATGTGTGATAATATTAAAAGTAAAAATATATTTTATCATATTAAATGATAATGCTTGAGAATATTTACTTTTCGGATATGCAATAAATTCAAAATCTAATTACATATTTTTGCAAGAAGACTTCTGCTTCCTTATATAAACTGATTGACTAGAGAAATAAAACACATAGAATAGACAAAACTAAAGGCTGTCGTGTGAGACTTGAAAAGCATCGCGGCAAAGCCATCGCACGAAAAATTGTTGTTTGTGTGCACAATTCTGGACAACGTCTATTTATAGCATCATTCTGTAGAGCCATACAAAAGCCAAAATTGACTAATGTTTCACTGCCATATAACCATTAGTCGTTCATGGTTATGTGTGGATTGTAAACGAACACTAGGTAGTAGGGACATACATGTTGACTATATATTTCCACTCTATTGACATATCCGCGCCCGTCTTCGTAAAGTCCATCCCCTCCTCAACGTGGTACGACGGTGTCAACCATGTTTCGATGGCCGATCGTACATGGGCTAACGGGGCTATGGCGGTGGTGTCACCAGGGCGTGGTGGATTTCCGACCGGCAATCGGATCTCCTATAAAATACCACATGAGCCCGACGACGGCACCATGACTCGGCGTGTGTTCCCCGCCACAAAAGGGTTCAACATCCACAGGATTACATGGACTCCTGGACAGTACCCCGTACTTCCGAATGGCGAATGAGCTCTCAACAGCCACCGGCAACCATGCAACTTACTGCTGCCTTGCAGACTGCGCTTGGATGTGCAAAGGCTAGAGGTGCGTCCTCGATCAAAAAGCCGAGTGGTGAGGGGACCACACTTGTACCAAATTCCAAAGAAACTCCATGAAATATCAATAGAGCCGGCTTATCCTCCAAAAGGAGTCAGCCGCAGTAAAGTAAAGTAAGTCTTCAATAGAAAAATGGGACGGATTCCAAACGACTAATTGTTCGGTGTTAACACTGGCGATTAACTTGGGATCTCGAAATAAACAGATTCCACCCCCCTTTTTTTCTGTTACATATTTGTTCCAATCCTCATTGAAGAGCTCGATTTCGAATTCTGTATATACTACAATTTACACTTTCATAGAACATTCTGGAGCCTGAATTATGTCTAATCCCGCCATGGCTCGTACAAGCGTTCTGCGTAGCATAAGGGGTTTCAACTTTATGAATTACATATGCTGCTCTAGTTCATAAGATTTACAGCTGACAAATTGCCCCACTGGGCATGAAATCAATGTAACCGTTGAGATATTCGACCTCTCACTAGACGGGTCTCTAGCGTGACCACTCAATTTTGTCGAGGTTCATGAACTATAAACTACCTAGAACCTCTCAGATAATAAGCTCCTACCTGTGTGTATATAGGAAACATTGTTCAGTTCCTTAATATTTGATATGGTCCATCGCGGATGACATTCCAATTTGGTCGGCTGAACTCTTCTTACTTACTTATTCATGTTCCCCAGCCTCTTATTATTTGGAAATAGCATCCATGTCAATAAAAAGAACACTTTTCGCCAACGATATTTTAATGGACAGATAAAATTATGCGACAGAATTGTGGGCTGATTTGCAATAGAAACGTAACTTACTTTTATATCCTGAATCAAATACAGAATGAAACATCGTTGTTCCTTGGCTTCTTAATTCTTGCAATTAATGAAAATCATAACTTTCGATAGAAAATTTGTACTGAAAACATTTGTTTAAGTAATTATGTCATGGATATAGTTAGGAGCCAGAGAGCCAAACCTGCTCACACAAAAAAGATCACAAGTTAGAACAAAAAAAAGGAAGATAGAAAACGAACAAAACCTAACAATAAAAATAGGCAAAAGCATTCAAACAATGAATGTTCCAGAATATTTTAGAATATTTAAAGTGCATTGGCGCAGTTGAAGCAACAAAAATAGCAATAATGGTGCATCACTTTGCAGAGTGTCTCAAGACTAAACCTAATCGCTTTCTAGAACGAGAAATCGTATGAATAGAGTCAGTAAATCCCTATATAATAATTAATTTTAAAATTGTATTTTTACGTTTGAATTTTCCACTCGCTGCTAATACACATATACTATAAGGGAAATTATTCTTTAAATATTGTAATAATTTCTGGAACATTCATTAATTAAATCCTGTTGTGTAATTTTCTTCATAGTTAGTGCGCGTTTTCAGTTTTCCTATTTTTGTTCTGGCATACAGAGTTTGTTTGCAAGAGCATGGTAAGCTCTCCTGATCCGTACATTTTCCATTTCTTAATAACTTTTAAAATGTTAGCAATTCAATTTTTCTATCGAAAGTCATGTTTATATTTAATGCCAAAATCGGGACGTTATGAAACACGGGTAGTTTATTCAGTAAATTCATAACAGGTACAAAAATTGCGTTATAAGCTAATCGGGATCAGTGCACTATCCCGGAGCATGCTCCCTACGATTTTATTATTATAAAATTGTTAGCGGAAAGTGTTCCGTGTATAGAAAAAGATGTCATATTCAAATAGTGAGAGGCTAGTGAATATGAAAAGCTTTTTAGGAGTTCTGCTGACCAAACAGGAATTTTATCGACCATGAACAAATCCCAAGACCTAAAAGATGTTTCCGGTATTCAGACAGGTATGGTTCAGTATCTGAGAGAATCACGATAACTAATAGAAAATCATCCTATAGAATTATCATTAGAAAATTGGTTAGAAACCTGTACAAAAGTCAGGAACACGTCATCTTCAACACTATGTTGAACGTATTTCTTACCTGCTCATCGAGCAGAAGACTTTATACTAGAACAAATTTTATCTTATAATTATAGTTAGAAAATTTTAGTCATATGTAGAGGAAGATATTTACTCCGACAAAAATAAAGTAACAATTATTGATAAATTTAAACCACCATGGTTGATTGGAACGAATATCATTAAAAAAGAAATTATTCGTTTAATTTCTAGAACATTCTTTATTTAAATCCTTTCAAGTCAACATAATTTTGAATTTTGCGTAATTTAAGTTTCAGTATTTTGTACCTTAATAGTGTGATTTTCTCTGTCAACTTAGTTATCTATTTCATTTCTCGGTTCAACTTTCCAAATTTTGATATTCACAATATATTCCTGTTAAAACGAGTTTCCGTTTTCATTGGTCCATATTGTGATCGTTCAGGTACACGTAATTTAAATATTCTGATTTTCGCATCTATTCTATTTCTAGGTTAAGCATTTGTAATATTGCGAAAGAAGTACACAGTCCTTTGACTATTACTTTATTAATTCTTTATATAGGTGTGATTAACATGGGGGCTAGTTTTACAATTGAGGACACTGATAGCCTAGTACAGGAAGTCGTAGGAACAAATTTATTAGATATATAAGCTCTTCTAAAACTCGTTCAGACTTGGCACCTATGGAGCTCTTGTTAGCAAATAGGACTAGAGTATGGAGGTCAATTAATTTTTGGAGATTAATTTATTCCTCATATAAAATAAATAATTTTTATTAATTTTGAATATTTGATATTATCGATGGTTTCATAAAACGATGATTTGTTTGTTAAAAAATATTGTATTTTTCGGAATTTTCTTTTGTACATATTGTCGGAGATTTTAACTTGTCATTGATGATTTTATAAATGAATCTTGAGATTTTGAGTTGCGTGGTACGCTTTTGCTACGTGGTACTGGCTTATGACATAAAGTATTGAAGTTCACAACGGAATTATTATTCTAATTTCACTTTTCGGGAAGGATCTCAAATGTTATTTATGTGGTAGACGTGGATATTTGTTTTAAAGTTTTTCTACTCTGTTCAGTTCCCTACGGTATTCAGTGAGACGGTGAGCACACATATTGTTATAATAAATATTATAATAAATCTTATTTTAATATAATCGATGGCTATGATAAAATTAAGGATACAGAGCAATTATTCAATGGACTTAAGAAATGTAGTTTAAGAAAAGATTCTGAGCAATTAAGTTGTTCCTTATTAGATTATCATACCGTATATATGGGTTATCCGAGCCTGGGATCTCAGAGGCTCTCTTATTGTAGTGACCAAAGGGCCTCTATGAAGGATGACGACGATGCCAGAATCCACTATGCTGAATGATATGCTCTAAATGATGATCGTGTTATCCATAATTCTTTGGATAGCAATGTACTGACCAGACAACCATCTTAAATAGGTTCACGATGCAAAATTTTATTTTAAACTAAAAAATGATCAACCCTAAAGCAATGTTTGCGTAAGCCTGGTGGTCTTTGCCTGAGTCTGTAAAAAGAAATCTCTTTCGGCTCAGGAAATTTGTAATGAATTATGAACTCGTAAATGCACTTAAGCATTTAGTGGAAGAATTTCACCGATGATATCAACCCCCCTTACTCCCCTTACTGCGGCTGACTCCTTTTGGAGGATAAGCCGGCTCCAATTTCATGGAGTTTCTTGGGAATTTGGTACAAGTGGTGTCCCCTCACCACTCGGCTTTTGATCGAGGACGCACCTCTAGCCTTTGCACATCCAAGCGCAGTCTGCAAGGCAGCAGTAAGTTGCATGGTTTCCGGTGGCTGTTGAGAGCTCATTCGCCATTCGGAAGTACGGGGTACTGTCCAGGAGTCCATGTAATCCTATGATATCAACCCGAAAGGATAGAGCAGATGGTTGACATATTACGTCAGGGAAAGATGGAAAATAAACTCCCATCTGAATTTAATGGCAGAATAGTTTCGAAATCCTTCGGAATTAATATTTCTGAAGAAGTTGTGAACAGTTAATTTGTAGCAAAATCGCCTGCTAGCTTATGAGCCACTCTGGACGTCTATTATACATTAGAACTGGAGTGGCCAAAGAAGCTTAAAGTGTTGGATAAAGTGTATCGCCACAACGAACCTAAGTTGTATGCAGTTACAGCAGATTTATGGCTTGAGCAGCAACTCAGACATATCTCATAAAGACTCTTGTTCTTAGAGAACTAAATAAATACCCCCGACGGGATATAATGTGGACGAAACTCAAGTTGGAATATTTCAGCAGAGTTAAAGAAAATTCTTGGGGTCTAAGGTAAACTTCTAAGCATCGGGGATGCCAATCGCGTGAGGGTGTTCAAGAACCAAGCCTGTGGTGCATTTTGCATTGTAAATTTGCAGGCTTGGTAAGTGTCATGACGAAGGATGCATGTTTCTACGGTTGGGTGGTCCCCGATGGAAAGGATGTACTCGTCCTGTGGCCCAGCATAAGTCATCGGAAAACAAGTTGAGCCCCCGCTAGTAGAAGCTGTAGGGAGGTTGCACATGCAAGGTTCCAAGTAATGCATATAGGAAGCATCCTAAATTCATCAAAGTTAGCTTTGAAAGATTCGTTGGGAGATATGCGCAATAATTCAGTCCGTAAATCAGTTAGATTTCGGCTTGAAGGGAATCTTAAAGAGGCATCCGGCTATTACAATAATAAGTTCGTCATAGCGGATGAACTCAGTGATTTAAAATTTTTGATATTTACGTTTGTGGAAGTGAACATATTTCGATCCAATGTGGTGGAAATTAATACCCCAACATTCGATTATCAACTATGGGCTGTCAATGGAAGTCCAATTGAGGTTAATGGCATTAAAGAATTGTTAGTGGCATTGGGACAGAAATCGCCATTCACGTGGAATTTTCTGGTCGCTGATATAAAAGATAATATCATCGGGAGCGATTTTTTAAATCTATTTAAAACTTGCTTTAGATCCAAAATCCAGGAGCATTAAACAATAATTGACTGCGCGGGTGGTGGTAACAATTCTTTAAATCAAGTTTGCGAGCTTGAAGTAAACACCAATCCCATTGCATTTAACCAGTCGTCGAACAACATACCAAAATGTGCGTTGCGACTTGCGGTAGTTTTGTTATGTTGTTCGACGACAGGTTAAATAAAATTGGATTGGTGTTTATTTCAAGCTTGCTAACTTGATTTAAAGAATCCTGGACTATTGTACAAGGCACTGGGGTAGTGACTAATGCTGAGACTGGGACCTCAGTAACTAGGTCAGTGAGGTTACTCAGACCCATAGTTTCCGATGACTTGGCGTATGTTATCGAGAAACACTTGGCCGCGTTTCTACCTTTTAATGCTAATCGGAATGGACTGAAGACAGGCATAGTGCACCAAATCGAGTTGTAAGCACAACTACCCTGTTCGTCGATTGTTAAAAAATTAGCACAACATATGCAACGGGTTGCTATTGAAGAATTTAAGCGGTTAAGAGTAGAAGGAATTTGTAGGCGTTCAAATTCCAAATTTGCATCTCCTATAATGTTGGTTCCAAAACTTGAACCGGGTCAATAGTAGCTTTTTGGTAATTATCGTGTTTCGAATTCAGTAACGAGATTTGAATCGTATCCTCTACCGAATCAGAGTACTTTGCTCAGGGATATAATGGGGTATAACGTTTATCTTACGTTAGATCTACATAAAGCGTAATATTAAGTACCTATAGAGGCAGAATCTATCCCGCTCACTTACTTAGATTTATTGCATGAGGATCGTATGAATTCTTATGCATGTCTTTTGGTCTGAAGAATGAAAGTCAGACATTCCAGCTTCTGAAAAAGGAGGTTATTCAAGACTGTCCATTTTCTGGAACGTATAGAGATGACATCATTATATATTGTCAATCTGGGGGGAACATCAAGAGCACTTTGACCCCGTGTAGCCTAAGGTGGAACATTATGGGTTGATAGTCAAGCCAGAAAAGAGCATGAGTGGTTGCTCTACTGATACATTTCTTGGACACTGCATTTTCAAGGATGGAATTAAACCCTTGAAAGATAAGGTCAAAGCAATCAAATATGTGCCATAACCCAGAGCTGTACGTTAACTGCGTAGATTTTTGGGGATGAGTAGCTTTTATCATTGTTTTATACGAGGTTTAGCTGGACTTTTAGGATCACTTACTCGACATTTAGTTCCTGAACGGAGGACGATCAAGATGTTCTGGCCTATTAATTTTATCCAAGACGACAAAGAGAAATGTCAAAGGGTCTGATAAGACAAATTACCACATTAGCACCTGTAGATTGGATTAAACCGTTTGAGATAACTACAGATGCTTCCGATGTAGCCAAAATGCCAATATTACAACAGAGATATAATGGTATAATCAAGCCGATAGGATTCTATAGTCAGAAATTCCAAGATCATGGGAAGCGATATGACACGCTAGGACAGGAGTTTGCTAGCTGTTTATTCTGCAGTTCTGCATTTTGAGCACTATCTAAATGAAAATCAGTTTATGATATTGGCTTATCATAAGCCATTGTTAAGTATCATAGTTAAGATGAATAGGCTTAATTATTCTTGGCAGTTGAATTCACAAATAAAGACTCGCAGAATTTGATTTTACTATTACTCATATCTCAAGAAAAACGGAAATGTGGTGACAGATACTCACAGTAAACCAAACATATCAGACAAATATATGATCCGTTCGGAGTCACTCGTATACACTGTTGCATCTTTTAATGATTTTGCTTAGCAATTGATGGAAAAAACTGTAGGTGATCCATTAATAAATGTGTTAGCAAAGAAGTCCACGCATACACGCAAGACGTTTGGAGATAAGTGGTTATTATTTGAAATCTCTAGGAGCCGTTATTATTAAGGTATAAAGTAATTCAATAGCTGCATGAATTTTTTCATATTTCCATTAAGGCAACTATCAGGATGGTCACTTTTAGATATGTATGGCCTAAGATGCCTAAATACATAAGAGCTTGGGTAAGGACATGTGTTCGGTGTCAAAATAAAACCAAAGTTAAAACGATTTGTATACCAGCTGATCGTTTTATGCATGTACATATTGAAATAGTAGAAATGCCCAAAATTTCTGACTAGAGGTATTTACTTACGATAGTTGATCATTTTACTCGTCAGTTTGTGACAGCTCAAGAGGTCTTATTTGTGTGCTTGTATAATTGTGTGTTATGATATGATGCATTCATAAAGGTACCTAGTGATCGTGGTAGTCTTTTCATGTCTAAACTATTTATCATATAATTGAGTATTATGGGGATAGAATTAAGACACTTGTATATAATCCCATAGTTTATGGTGCCATTTGCAGTCAATCATATGACTGATAATAATGCATCTTTAGAAGTAAATGGCATAGTAGAGTACGTAGCACTAGATCGCAGCATTCATGGACAAAGGAGGATTCTGAGGAGCGATACCCATCAAAGTATCAAGAAGCTGTGTAGAAATCTGACTCAAAGATGTGTGAAACAAGAAGAGCCATATAAATGTGAAAAAGAAGTAAAAATTGTAGTTAAGGACATTTTCCTCCGACAAAATTAAAGTAACAATTACTGATAAATTTCAACCACCGTGGCTGATTGAAACGAATATTATTAAAAAGAAATTATTCGTTTAATTTCCAGAATATTCTTTGTTTAAATACTTTGCAGTATATATACTTTTGAATTGTGCGTAATTTGAGTTCGGTATTCTGTAACTGTTCTGGTGTGACTTTCTTTAGCAAACTGCATTTGTTATTTTATACATTTTAGTGTTTACAAATCTTGATCTTCACAATATAATCTGCTATTATCTTTGTGTTTTGTAGCGTGCATATTGAAAACGTTTAAGAACAGGTAATTTAATAATTCTGTGTTTCGAGTTTTATTTCTTTTCCAGATTATTGATTCCGGTGTATTGTTACGTAAAATTTACACAGTCCGTTGCCTAGTAAAAAGTAATCAAATATTTATTTAAGTTCGATTAACATGGAAGCTAATCCTAAGTTCGAGGACACTGACAAATTTGCCTAAGATATGGTAGGCATAAACTTCATAGATATGGACGATAAAACTAGCTTATCAGACTCAAATAGGTGTATTAAGAATGAAACCGATTTGGCATCTATGGGGTTCTCGTTAACTAATTGGATTGGAGCTTCTACAAGATTAAAATCAAGGCAACTGAGAAAGGAGATAAAGGCAATATGAAAATGAACCTCAATAAGGAATCAGCACTACTTGTTGAAACCCATTCTGGAAGAGTCGTCAACAAACAGAAGAATGAAGACTTCGTGATGTATGAGTAAACATCCCAAACGTGATTATGTATAAGGATGTCAATTAATTTGTTGGAGATTAATTAACGTCTCATATAAAAATAAACCAATTATTACATTTGGACATTTGACGTTATCGCTGGTTTCATATAATAAATTTTGGTTCTTTCAACATATTGTATTTTACAGTTAAATACTGTTTTTTGCGGAGAACTAATATATATGCAAGTATGTATTAGGTTTTGCGAACGTAGTAACAAATTCGTACATTTGTGACCAGAAGGATAAACCAAAGACAGCATGAACGGAAAGTATAATCTCAAGCACATTCGTTTCGTGCTTACTGACGACTCATCAGTAGGATCCGGTATTACGCCCTTTAACCACTATATATTTGGCTGAGGAATGTGGGATATTTGGACAATAAAATCTCCTAGACGAATGTGTAAATCTGCAGTAGTGAAGCTAGCATTATGTAAAGTCTCGACAATGCGACTGCAACGCTAATTCACTCTATATAATATATATACCGAGTATGTAAAGGATACTAAAAATATGGCTATTGTGTTAGTAACCGATATCAATATTATTGTACCAAAAAGGTACATGGTACTAACACTATGGATTCCGAGTTGGTACATGGTACCAACATGCTGGATATCAATTTATGCTATAGTTCACCGAAATTGAGAATTACAATTATTTCCTGCCAACTCATAAGTAGGAGCCGGTATTACGCCCTTTAACCACTATATATTTGGGTGAGGAATGTGGGATAATTGAATAATACATATTGGCATATTTCATATTGTCATAATCACGCTCAACGGAAGCCAGTGAACCCTACACAAGACACTGACAGCCTGACTCTCCACAAGCTTCAATCTAGCCGACTTTATCCTAATCAATACTACCTTACAGAAATTCAATTTCCGTGACAAAGAACTTTGTCGGTCGACTTCTACAGCTGGGCCCCTTTACATTCGAACTCACATTCAAATTCGTCTGTCCTGCACCAGCTTATCAAACATTGATGTTTGGACCCCTCACGGTTCGTATTACAGCCGATTCTACCTAGTCAAATAGAATCGCTTTTTCACCAGATCGAACCATCACGAAGTTGATGAAAGCACTTCTCTGTCTTAACTCCTCCCTCCCTATGGTTAAATACTTTGCTCGTCACAATTTCATTCATTTCTACATATCCTACTTTTGATTTGTTATTTCGATGGTTGGAACTGTTGACCTTTGTTGCCAAATAAATTTTTTTTATTATTATTACTATTAATATTGGACTTTTTTGGAAAATTCTTTTTTACATATTGTCGAAGATTTTGACTTATCTTTATTGATAATATAATGCAGTCTTCATGAGAGTTTGAGTTGCATGATACGCTTTTGCTGCGGAATTCTGGCTTGAGACATTTTGGTAACAAATTATTATTCTTATTTGACTTTTCGGTAAAGATCTTGAATTTGCTTCAGGTAATTTACGTTGATACATGTTATAAAAGTGTTTTACTCTGTTCAGATTCCTGCAGCATTCCGTGAGACGTCAATCATACATATTTTTATAATATATATATTGTACTAAATCTTATTCTAATATAATGGCTAGCTATTACAAAACTGAGAATACAGAGCAATTAAGCAAAGCACTTAAGAAATGTAGTTTAAGAATAAGTTCTGAGGGATTTTATTGTTTCAAATTAGACGATTACACCATATATATGCATATATGGGTTATCCGAGCCTGGCATCTCAGAGGCTACCTTAATGTAGTGGCCAAAGGGCCTCCACAAGCGCCACTACAAAATATACACATGTGTAGGATGATAAATCCTCCGCCAAATGTAAAATAACATTAACTGATAAATTTAAACCACCATGGCTGATTGTAACGAATTTTATTTAAAAATAATTTTTTTCCAGAACATTCTTTGTTTAAATACTTGACTTTGAATTGTGCGCCATTTTCAGTTTTCGAGTGTCACGCACCTCGACGGGTTGTATCATCTGTTGGTCTGCTGCAATTTTCACATTTTTTCTCTATTAAAACGGATACATATTAACAATATATTTCTGCTATAACTGTCTTACATTCTGTTATTGAAGCACACATAGAAGGGACGTTCTGGAACAGGTAATTTGATTATTCTGTTGTTCACGTATATCTCCTTCCAGATTATTTGTTTGGGAGTTTGAGCGAGACAACTTTCGCATTCCGATTGCCTAACATTAAGTGTCGATTTAATTATTAAACTAACCAGACATGGAAGCTGATATTAAATTTGAGGACACAAGTAGGTTAGTACAGGATATTGCGGATTTGAATTTAGCAGATGCGAATGGAAATATAAGCATATCAGACTCTACTGTAAATTTTAGGACTTCAAGCGATCTGGCATCTATGGGGTTCTCAGATACTAATAGGTTAGGGGCCTCTACACACAAACGGTTACAACAAAACAAAATAGAATTTTAAAACCTACATAGGGATTATCCGGAAATCTATCGAAATATTTTCCTAAATTGGTTTCAGTGCGGTAAAAGTCAGGCTTCTCTCGGTCTGCAGATTCATCGATGACGACCATATTCAATTTCCTTATATTTAAATCACCACCTTCTTTACTGATTACCAACGATTCTTAGTATAAAATTAAAACAATGTTTAAAATAAATTAAACAATTGTAAACGCCCCGGCTTCAAGTAAATGCCGTACGACGTTACAAACTCGGTTAAGGTGCTCTGAATAGAGATTTGTTACTGATAGGGGGCCCTTAAGAGAGCCTGGTCATGCGTCATACAGAATTATTCAGAGTGTGAAGATGTCCTAGAGCCTTGGGTGGGCTCTGGTTGTTGTCGCTCCCGTGGTTGAGTTTTAATTACGATGTGGACAACGTTGTTCAGGTTCTGCAATTAATTGGCTCGTCTCGCTGGTTATACCGCAACAAGATGAGTCACGGATGTAGCCAATTGTTGGTGAAACTATCGAATCAATAGCGTAGGAATTGACAGCCGACAGAACGCACACGCGTAACGCAAAGCAGAATGCAAATGCGACAACTGACTTGCATGGTAAATTGCCGTGCATAAATAGCATGCCATAGTAATATATGTATACTTGCACACTATTAGTTAAACGGCAAGTTTCGCTTTTTTCTCATTGGTGCAACGTAAATAAAATTGAATTTAATTTACGCAATATGTCGGCCATTAATTTGTGTCGTTACAACACTTTCCTCTCTGAAAAAAAGGAAAAAATTCCTCTCTGCGAGGCTAGATAAGAAATGCATGACAGAGTTCGAACCAAGTTAAGCAAAAATATGATGAACCATAAATGCTGGGCTTAAATATGCTTGTTGGTTGCTTCAACAATGATATGATGCCAGGTAACCACTAGGCACTAGGAATTGCTACACAAATTGTTAGCTCTAGTGGTCGGTCATACCACGTGAGGCAAAATAGAGCAGTGTAAGTTTTGGGAGCCGCAGCGTGAAGATTTCGAGGTAAATCGCCTCTGAATTTGCCAGGTTTAAGTTAAAACCTAAGCAGGTTGGATCGTTGTCAATGTGTTTGTATACGACCAAAGGAGCTAGAGTGCTCGACGTTGTGGTCATGACATTTGTAGAGTGGTCTTTGTGCAATTGATGAAGTTGAGATATGCATTGAAAGTGGCCTGTACCATGATATGAAGCTGATCACTACTTAGTGTTGCTACACGAAAGCGTTAGCTCTAAGTAGCTGGTCATACCAAAATAGGCAGTGTAATGTCATGTGTGAGAAATACATTATAATGTAAAAATATATACATTAAAATCAAAGGTAACTGCATAAAAATATGTACACGAACATTGCCTCAGAGATGGCATAATACCAAAGAACTGTTCAAAAATGCTACACAATTGTTAGCTAAGAACAGCTGGTTATGCCACGTGAGACAAATACGAAAAATAACGTAAGGTTAAAAAATTTTTGATAGTTAATGTTAATGTTTAAAAAAATCAATTACGCGTTATACAAAGCAGGATATTGAGATTGTGGGCAGACGGAGCCTGAGACGTGTGTAGAAGGTTGAACGGCCTGAGACGTGTGTAGAAGGTTGAACGCTCTCAGGATCAGGTGGTTCGATAAACGGTTTCAACCTGTCTATGCTTACTGATGTCGGTGTAGCGCCTTGCATAATGATGAAGTATTTTGGTTGTCTGAGTAAAATCGGGTAAGGACCGCGATACTTGGGTTGTAGTGGTGCAACAGCATTATTGTTGCGAACGAGTACTCTCTTGCAGCTGTGGAGCTGTGGGTGAACGAAGACTGGACGAGGCGTGTGTCTCGGCTGCTGTTCGGACATGTTACCGAAATGAAGTCGAAGGCGGGTAGCTTCGTTTTGTGGGTCATCTTGTGCCGGTAGTAGACGTGGGAGCTGACTAGGCAGGCGTAGATCCATGCCATACAAGAGTTGTGACGCAGACGTTTTAATGGATTCACGAGTACGGGAACGCATGGCAAGCAGAACTAAAGGTAGTGCATCGACCCAGTTGCCATTAATGGACGAGGATGCTAAAGCAGCTTTGAGTTCCCTATGCATTCTCTCTACCATGCCATTAGCTTGGGGATGGTAGGCAGTCGTCTGGCGTAAGATGCATCCCATGTACCGCAAGGTGGTTTTGAAACGATCAGATGAGAAGCAAGTGCCTCTGTCCGTGATGACCTCATTGGGAACACCATAATTGGATATCCATGCAGAGATAAAACCGTTAGTTACTTCGTCTGCAGAAATGGTGCCAAGAGGTAATGCCGCAGGCCACCGTGTAAATCTATCGATCATAGTTAGAAGGTAGCTGAAACCTTGAACCTTTGTCAGATGAACTATGTCGATGTGGACGATGGCTAGGCGAGAAGTAGATCGAAAATGTTGCAACTTAGAACGAGTGTGTCGTGTGATCTTGTTTTTCTGACAAATAGCACACTCTGAGACCCATCGTTTAACATTCTGCCTAAGTCTGTGACCCCAGAAACGATCTGTAAGAAGTCGGACAGTCGCTTGGCTTCCTGGGTGAGAAATTGAGTGAATTGAATCGAAAACTTTTCTCTGAAGGCTGGTCGGCAGAACTGGCTTGTTGGGCTGCGTACCCGTGAAGTAAACAATTGGTAAGCCTTCCCACAGACGGCATATGAACTTGGTTGGGTGACGGGCTATTGATCTTTGAATGTGAATGTCACCGCGTTGTTCAGTTCGCAGGAGAGTTGGCGTTAGTGCAGGTTCACTGAGTGCCACGGAGTTGACAGTGAATGGTGACGGCGAAGGTGGTTGTAGAGAGACGTCTGGCCTGGACAGGGCATCTGCAATGAAGTTCTGTTTGCCCTTGACGTGAAAGACGTCAAATTGCCATTCGCTTAGACGAGAAAGCTGTCTTTCCACTCTGGCAGGGTACTTGGCGATAGATGAAGTTGCGTTTCGAAGTGCGCTAACTAGTGGTGCATGATCTGTGAAAACAACAAATCTGCTACTGCCAATGATGCTGATAAAATGGCGCACTGCGTCGTGGATGGCGAGAAGTTCTCGGCCGAAAGTGTCGTACCTCGTTTCTACTGGTTGGAGAGTACGCGAGTAGAAACTGATAGGCTTCCGAACTCCGTCGATCTCTTGTTCCAAAGTGGCTCCAATAGCGAATTCAGAAGCATCTGTCGTGAGTAGAAATGGCTTTTCGAAATCTGGATGCGTTAGCATTGTGGCATTTGCTAACGAGTTGATGGCAAGTCGAAGTAATTCCTCGTCTTCGGATGACCAAGCAATGATGGAATTCTTGCTAAGTCCTTTTCGGTTCCGCAGGTGCCTGCACAAAGGATAAAGTTGTTTTGAAAGGCCCGGAAGGAACTTGCGATAATAGTTTAGTACTCCCAGGATTTTCTGCAAATCGCTCACAGTCCTTGGTGACTTGATATTCTTGATTGAATTCGTCTTTGACGGCAACGGTTGAATACCTTGGGCCGTGATACGATGCCCTAAGAAGTCGACGGATGAAGTTGCAATCTGCGTCTTGTCACAGTTGATCTTGAGTCCGTGGTTGGATAAGCGTGAGAGGACATTTCGTAGATGTTTCGCATGAGATTCTAGATCTGGACTGAATACCATAATGTCATCGAGATATGACATACAATAAGCAGAGTCGTCGCGAAGTATGTTGTCTATGAATCTTTGAAATGTCTGAGTAGCACACTTAAGTCCAAAAGGCATGTAAAGATATTCAAAAAGGCCAAATGGAGTGATGACTGCAGTTTTCTCGATATCCTCTGGTGCTACCGGTATGTGATGGTACGCTTGTCTGAGGTCAATCACTGAGAAGAAATTGCTGCCGTTGAGTTTTTCAAGTAAAGTGTTGATATTTGGAATAGGATATGCATCAGATTTTGTCACTGAATTTAGCTTACGGTAGTCTCCACAGGCTCTGTACGATCCGTTTGATTTAGAGACTAAGTGCAGTGGTGACGCCCATGAACTTTTCGATGGTCTGATGATTCCCTCTTCCAAAAGCCTTGAGAATTCTTCTTGGGCAGCTTTCAGCTTAGCAGGAGCCAGTGGTCGCTTCTTGAGTGCAATAGGTTGTCCTTCTGTGACGATATGATGCATCGTGTTGGAGACTCGTAGCTCTGACTTGTTAAGATCGAAAAGCGATTTGTATTTTCGAAGAGCTGCTGATATCTCTGCTGAATGATGCACTGGGGTTGGCTGAATGACCTGTAACTCCAAACGCTCGGAGGCAAGTGTCCAAAAATTTTGCTCAAGTCCTGTGGAGGGGTCGATGATCTTTTGATTGGCAAGATCAACAATGAGCCGAAATTTTAGAAGGAAATCAAGGCCTATTATATTATGTGAGACCTTGGCAATGATGAAGTTGTGGGAAAATTCACGTCGTAGACCTATGTTGAGTGTGCGGTACCGGCAGCCATATGTTGGTATGGGCTCGCCTGTAGCTGTTGCGAGAAGAACGCCTAGCGACATCTCGGCCATTGAATCACCTTTGAGAACTGAGACTGCCGCACCTGTGTCTACGATGAACTCTTCGCCAGTTTTGAAATCAAGAAGGTGCAGAAGTTCGTTGGGCTGTTTGGCCGGGTCATGCAAACAAGTAGGCTGGTGATTGCGACCGGCGTTGTCCGTTTGGTTCTCTATGTGAAAAATTCGGCGTGGACGAAAAGAGTCGACAGGGATGTCGGATTGTAGTTGGCTTCTTCCCTGTAGCGCCGTTGATGCCGTTGATGTGCAGAAAGTACGGTCTTCTACTTCCTGCGCCAGACGTTTCCCGATACTGATGCACCCTTGTGCCTGCGGTCTGTTGTCCTCTCCGTCAGCTGTGGAAATTGACACTCATTCGGAAATTCTTCGGAACGACAAAGACAAACTTGGCAAGCATAAAAAACTTCTGGTGGTTATAACACCAGTTCTTTGGGGCATATTTATTAAAGGATTGCGGAGATCTCGATCGCCGCCTACCATTATAATTTGACTTGGAAACGAATTTTGGTCGAGCATTCACTTGATTTAGCTCGGATTTGGTAATGGCCAATCCTTCTAGAACTTTGGCCATGTTCGCCACTGTTCTCTCTAAAGAGGAGAGTCTATCATCTTGCGGGGGTGAAGAAAAGGATGATGGATTCACTTTGGGTTCCAAAACCCTATATTCTAACTCACATCTCTCAGATAAGTCATCTATAGAGAGAGTGTTGGGGAGCTGTCTGGCAAAGAGTTTTAATGTTTGGGGAAGATTGTTAATAAAAACAACCTTAGCCTCATGGTCAGAAATGTTGGTTTTATACCAACGTTTCCGTAATTCCCTCAGTATTTCGATGGGGCCAAGATTTGGCATATCTAACTGCGCATATTTGTTTATTATCTGCTCAGTTTCCGTGGGTCCAAGCAAGGATTCTACCTCGTTTTGTAGGCCCAAAATGGGATTAGGTAGCTTCCTAATGGCCTCAAGCTTAGGATAAATCCGTCGCTGCAATTCAGAAGGTAGTTTAGCAAAAACCTTCGACAGTTTTTGATGACTGTCATAATCAGGAAACGGGGAGAAAGCGGAGTCTACGCGCATAAAGAATAGCTCACTATCTCCATCCCAAACAGGAACATCAATATCTAAAATTGGACCTGACATTTTAACAATCTTACGGGATCTTAAAAGCATAAATTTATAAGCAATATGAAAATGTATAAATATACTTTAACGAAACGCTTACCCACAAACAGCTTCCACAGTTGAATGAGCGCAGAACAAAAGCACGTCGAAGTAACTTCTTCCAAAAATCCGCAATTGAGCCTGTCGAGTACGTACGGTGCCGTTTTGTACGTAGGAAAGATGAACAGAGGCCCCGTTGGCCTTTGATGCCAATGTATTTTCCACAGTTGAATGAGCGCAGAACAAAACACGTCACAGTAACTGCTACTAAAAATTGAAATTATCCGCAATTGAGCCTGTCGAGTACGTACGGTGCAGTTTTGTACGTAGGAAAGTTGAACAGAGGGCCTGTTTGCCTTTGATGCCAATGTATTATTATTATTATACCCCCCAAAAAAATTCACCAGAAATCCACGAATATATACCCAACAAAATTCCAAGAAGACCACGATTAGGGTAAAGAAAACGCAAATGTTAATCTATTTTTATCCCGAATAAATGAAAAAGAAGTCAATTTTATTTATACCAAAAAATCAGAACAATACTCAATATCCTGGCGCGGTCGCCAATTTTGTAAACGCCCCGGCTTCAAGTAAATGCCGTACGACGTTACAAACTCGGTTAAGGTGCTCTGAATATAGATATTTTTATGATAGGGGGCCCTTAACAGGGCCTGGTCGTGCGTTCTCCTCAATTATTCAGAGTGTGAAGATGTCCTAGAGCCTTGGGTTGACTCTGGCTGTGGTTCCTTCTGTTGTCGCGTTGTAATCACGATTTGGAAAAACTTCGTTGAAGTTCTGCATTAATTGGCTCGTCTCGCTGGTTGTACTGCAACAAGATGAGTCACGGATGTTGCCAATTGTTGGTGAAACAAATCAAATCACTAGCGTAGGTATTGACAGCCGACAGAACGCACACGCGCAACGCAAAGCAGAATGCAAATGCGACAACTGACTTGCATGGTAAATTGCCGTGCTTAAATACCATGCCATAGTAATATATGTCTACTTGCACACTATTGGTTAAAAA
The DNA here is from genome assembly GCA_029291075.1 of Eudiplozoon nipponicum. NCBI lineage: Eukaryota > Metazoa > Platyhelminthes > Monogenea > Mazocraeidea > Diplozoidae > Eudiplozoon > Eudiplozoon nipponicum. The sequence goes on along the minus strand of JAQBSW010006632.1, from coordinate 18,919 downwards.
GGCAAGTTTCGCTTTTTTCTCATTGGTGCAACGTAAATAAAATTGAATTTAATTTACGCAATATGTCGGCAATTAATTTGTGTCGTTACACAACATTATTTATAAAACGCAACCAAAGTATCCTTGGTATGTGTATTTTAGTACTGCAATCAGATTATAAACGATTTACAATCAGTGTAATTGTTAGGCCCTAAAGAAAACAATACCCACTAAATTTTAAATTAAGTTTACTTCGACAGACATCGTTAATGATTCTGGTGATCAATCCGCCATCTACCAGTATTCTCTAGTTAAGAGCTTCTGTCTACCAAAATCAAAAAGACGCAAAGTATACATGGATTACTCCAGGACTTTCTTCCGTACTCATTACGCAAATATAACAGTCGATTTGGCCATGTAGAGGCTCCAGCCAAATTAGCTAACTGGAGCTCCATAGACGCAAAGTCAGATTCAGCCTTAGTGTTTCTGTAGGAGATAAGATAGTTCTCTCTTCGAAATCTATTAATTTCATGCCTATTACTCCTTGAATTTAATTTTCAGTGTCCTCAATTTAAAGATTAGCCTCCAAGTTTATCAGGCTTAAATATATTACTAATTTATCTAGTAATAGGCGAAGGCCTGTGTACTTCTTATACAGCACTGCGCCCGAATATATAACCTGGAAAGTGATTTCACACGAATACCAAGATTATTAAATTACCTCTTCCACAACGAAACCAATATGCACAAATATATACGCAAACTCGATTTGTAGGCTTATAAAGCGAAGATCAAAATGTTTAAAACCGAAATAATAATAATAATAATAATAATAATAATAATAATAATAATAATAATAATTAATAATAATAATATATTAATAATAATATAATAATACATTTATTTGGCATCAAAGGCCAACTGGCCCGACCATTGAAATAACAAATCAAGGGTAGGATATGTGGAGGTGAATGGAATTGTGACTAGCAAAGTATTTAATAGCAGGGGGAGGGGTTGATGAAGGGAAAAGTTATCATTAACATCAAGATAGTTCAATCTGGTGAAAAAAATAAAAACGAAGTTCCATTTGACTAGACAAGATCAATTGGAGATAGTCCATGAAGTGTCAGAGCATCCAAGCGGGGTAGGTTGGGTCCGGACAGATGAGTTCAAGTGTGAGATCGAAAATGATGGCGGACCGGAGGCAGACGTCGACCGATGGAGTCCTTTGTCGTGGAGATTGAGTTGATGGAGCATAGCATAGACCTGGATGGAGTCTACTAGATTGAAGCGAGTGAGTCTTGCAGGGGTCGCTGGCGTCCGTAGAACGAGGTTGTGATTGAAGGAAGACGAGGGGGAGTCGATGTCCGAAGCAAACCGTTGGTGGATCGGTAGGGCTGTTGAGTTTCCGGTCTTCCGCTGAAACAAGAAAGAAAAGAATTGGATGAGCAAAACGTAGTAAAGTGTCCACTATATGGATATGATGGGGTCAAGAATGGGCTGAAAAGTGGTATCAGTGAGTCGAGAATGAAAGATTAAAACCAGAGGGGTAAAGTGGAAAATTAGATGACTGCCTGAGGGATTTCGCCCTCCGAAGTCAGTAAAGAGAAAGAGAATAGCCTGGGGTGAAGGAAATTTTATGGATTGAGAAGGAACCAGTTTCGTTTCCAATCAGTTGTATCACAAAGAAGTTTGTTGAAGAAGTACTGATGGGCTGCCTTTTTAAATTCGTGCTGGGGTAGGAGCTTTATATCCGTGGGAAGAGCGTTGAAGACACTAGTGGCTTTGGAGAAAAGATAGATTTTTTTAAATATGGTGGGGGCAGGGTTAGCTGGGATAGAAGAGTTGCTAGAACGTGTGGCGTAGAGGTGATTTGGGTGAGCAAAGTTGGAGAGTGGTAAGCAAGTTGTGACCTTATGGATAAAAGAAATGACTCGTAGGTGACGTGTAAACCAAAGCGGTAGAAGATTTGCCAGGAGTAGGCGTTCCCGATAATTTTGGCATTGCGGGAAGACTCGCTTTAGAAATCTGGAGGATACCTGTTCAATAGTATACGAGGAGGCGAGAGTGAGAGGACAGTAGAATTCGCTGGCGTATGAAATGAGGGGCAGAACGTAGACCTTGAATAACGTGAGTTGGAGAGTGGGTTTGTTAGTCTTAAAACAGATCAGACGGGCCCATTTGAAGAGTTTGGAAGTAGTGTGCGTAAGGTGTGGGGAGAAGTCTAGGGGTTTTGAAAAATGAATGCCAAGGTGTTTGGCCGAATCTATTATTTCTATGTCGAGGGGATAATTTGCAACCAGGATAGAGCAGAATGGATCAGAGGAGAGTTTCATTAGACGAGTCTTGGTGGGATTTAGTTTGAGGCCGATTCTGCTGAGCTGCGAGTGGAGCGAGGATAGGAGCTCCGATATAAGGGGTAAGGAGGCGTTGGATGTTGTGGGGTTACTGAATACGATAACCATGTCATCCGCATATTTGAACAGTTTGAAAAGGTTGTCTTCAACCTGTATGTGCGCGAGCGTAAGGTTGAAGAGAATAGGACCAAGTACGGAGCCCTGGGGAACAGCGGATCGGATATGGGCTGGCCTCGAGTGACTACTGCCGACTTTTACTGTCGCACATCGGTTTCGGAGATAGTAACTGATAAGATTGAGAACGTTACCGCAAATACCGCTTCTCAGTAAGGCGGATTCGATTGCTGAAAATGACAGCGAGTCAAAAGCCTTGGATATATCCAGGAAGAGGAGAGTGCACTCATGACCTTTAGAGAAGGAGGAGTAGCAATGATTGAGAACACTAACTAAGTTGGTGGAAGAGGAGCGGCCATTCAAGAAACCATGTTGATCATCGAGGAGATAGAAGTTTTCCTGAGACTTAATGAAGGGGTAGATTAGGTTGTATAAGACCCTGTCGAAGATTTTGGTGAAAGAAGGGACGATAGTAATGGGGCGGAGATCTTTAAATGAGGAGATCGACGAAGTGCCATTTTTAGGGATAGGAGAGATCGTCGAATTAAGCCAGTCCGGGGGAAGATAGGTGGTTTCGAGACAATGGTTAATAACATCAGCAATCAGAGAGAAGACGTTCCAGCCAAGAAGTGCAATCATGCTGACCGAGACACCATATTGATCAAATTGGTGTTTAGATTTAATGTCTTTAATTGCTTGGGCGACGGAAGCCGGTGAGACGTAGAACCAGCGTAGGTTCTCGGTGTCTCCGTTGTCTAACATCTCAACAGGCGGAGTGGGAGTGGAAAAGGAGTCGAGGAGGTAAGTCAAATAATCGTTGGCGAAGCAGGAGTCGTCTGACTGAGAGAAGTTAATATACGAGGTTTTGGGCTTTTGCAGCAATTGGTGTTTGATGATAGCGAACTTTGCCCGGGGGTTAGGAGCTGAGCGGATGCGTCTTTCGATGTGGAGCGCTTGTTTGTTGATAACCTGTTTAATGTGCCCATCGATACGTCGCAGTGCGAGGGCGCGAGCAAGTGACGATGTGCGTAGTCGAGAGTTGCGTGCGAGGTTGTCGCGTGCCTTAAACAGAGTGTTCAGTATTGAGGTAGCCTACAACGACGTACCGATCGGAGTGCAGAGAGAAAAAAGTAGATAGAAGTTGGGCCCCACGAGTGTCGCCGATGATTGAGAGGTTAGGGGTTCTGAGAGTCAAAATAGCAAATGATTCTATCTAGAGAAAATCACGCCTGACAGTCACTGAATAGAGAAAAATCGAATTACACAAAGTCCAATCGTATATATAAAGCAAAGTATTTAAACAAAGAATGTGCTAGAACTAAACGAATATTTTATTTTTTATTAATATTTGTTTCAATCAACTACGGTAGTTTAAATTTGTCAATAATTGTCAATAATAATAATAATAATAATAATTATTATTATTATAATTATAATAATAATAATAATAATAATAATAATAATAATAATAATAATAATAATTAATAATAATAATATATTAATAATAATATAATAATACATTTATTTGGCATCAAAGGCCAACTGGCCCGACCATTGAAATAACAAATCAAGGGTAGGATATGTGGAGGTGAATGGAATTGTGACTAGCAAAGTATTTAATAGCAGGGGGAGGGGTTGATGAAGGGAAAAGTTATCATTAACATCAAGATAGTTCAATCTGGTGAAAAAAATAAAAACGAAGTTCCATTTGACTAGACAAGATCAATTGGAGATAGTCCATGAAGTGTCAGAGCATCCAAGCGGGGTAGGTTGGGTCCGGACAGATGAGTTCAAGTGTGAGATCGAAAATGATGGCGGACCGGAGGCAGACGTCGACCGATGGAGTCCTTTGTCGTGGAGATTGAGTTGATGGAGCATAGCATAGACCTGGATGGAGTCTACTAGATTGAAGCGAGTGAGTCTTGCAGGGGTCGCTGGCGTCCGTAGAACGAGGTTGTGATTGAAGGAAGACGAGGGGGAGTCGATGTCCGAAGCAAACCGTTGGTGGATCGGAACTTTAATTTTGTCGGAGGAAATATCTTTCTCTACAGACAACAGCTCTGACAAAGCTCGGACAACTGAGCACCGGAAACTGAATTAACTGCAAATCTCTCTCTCTACAAGAGCTTGTCTAGCAAAGTTCAGGTAATCCTATCAAGTGGAATATTTACTAAAAATGAACGAAAATTCATGCTCACGGAAAATAACATAAATCTTCTGAAAGTTTATGTGCATCATATTATATTGTGCATGCTTATTTGATTTAAAAATTCTACGTTTCCTAATTATTATAAAAATGAATCATTATATATGTTTTATTACATAATGTTGTCCGAATAAGATTGTACAATTGTATGACTTATTAATTTGATACATGGTTTGAACCACTTTTTTAAACTCAGCAAATTGATTTTTTGATAAATAATAAAATTTGCCTGTGAGTTCTCTGAATTTGATCAATATTTATAAATGATTTAGCTTAAAAAAAGCGCCAGTACATTTGACAATTTTCTCTGTTTTACAGCATCCTATTCTTTTCAAGATAACAGTTTAGGTTATTATTTATGCAAAGCAGTACATTTGTAGTATAATTTGACTGAAATATATTTAATTTTATCAATCAAAATCGTTAAATGCTGGTAGATAATATTGAATGCTTTATCAATAATATGATAGATCATTAATATTGAAAAATCCCGTGAATATGAATCAGATACGTTTAGTTAAGTTACCGCATTTCTAACAGCATCAAAAGAAGTGGAATAAAACAATTTCGAGATATCTTGTAATTTTATTAACGAAACAATTTTTCATCTCGAGCTGTAACATGATTCCACATAAACAACATATTCTTTTTTTTGAGCAACCTCTTGCAAATCCAAATTAACATCTTTTAATGTCTATAGGCAAAATTGAACATAGACTTTTTAAAATAATAAATGAACAAATACTTTTAATAGAGAAGGTTTTTGATTCATTTTCAACGAGAAACACATCTTAAAATCAATTTTACAATCAGTGTGTCAATTGAAAAAAATATTTTAAACTGTTGCATATATGCTTTGTGTTTTTTTACTATATAAGTGTAAGTCAAATTTTGTGTGTGTTTCTGTACGTGTACACTCATTCAAATGAAATTAAAGTGATTTAATAACACATACTGACAACTCGTTAGATAATGTTAATGCATGCGTAATCATATCAGTGAAATTACAGCGATTTAACAACATCTGACGATTCACTAGATAAGCGTATGCCACGCCTGTGTGTGTATGTGTGTGGCGTTTGTTTAAGACTGAGAAATAATCTGTTACATATAATTAGCGGCACGTGTATCACTCATTCAAGTGAAACTAAAATGATAAATGTCATTTCCTATTTGCACACGTCAGACCTATTTTTACACTTACTTTACTAAATGAAGTAATTACGAGTGGCATCTCGGTAAGGAAGACGGGCACAAGATACTTTGAATAGCAGTAAATAATTAAGAGTTAGTAAAATTAAATTAGACAAGGATAAAGTGTTTCAATAGGATAGAAAGTTAAAATTAAAATAAAAAGGGGTCATAAAAGAAATTTGAAAATTGCCTGCTAAAGAAAGATAATAGTAATAGTGCAAAGAAAAGTTGCCTTTTTTCCCTCATACAAACGTAAATGTTTGTTAAAAGGCGCTACACTACCAACAGAACCTAAGTTAATAGATACAATAAGATAACAAGTAATCAAGGATGAAATTATAAGATAATCCGAAAATAAATTAGGAGATATTGAATTACTCACCCCCGCCCTCTGTAAGTTAATAGCAATCCAGTGTTCTTATTCTTTTACTTGAGCGAGTTTCTGATTCTGATTCGTGCAACCTTCGCTTCCTACCATTATTTAATGCTGTATTCCAAATCGGACCTAGTGATTTTTCTACGGCTGTTTCATTCATGATGTCATTTCTCGATTTAATTTCGATGGATTCTCTATGCGTGTACAACCATCTCCATTTAATTGTGTGTCCTGTCTCTACTGTATGACGTACAAAATTCGATCTATTAACATGGACATATTTGAACGTGGTTTTATGTTCCCCTCTTCTTTGCATAATTGGGCGCATAGTTTCACCTACATACATTTGGTTACAGTCGTTAAATGTAATTTCATATACTCCTCGTGTGTCTAACTTTCTATTTTCTCCTTTTGGTTGGGAAGTTTAGTACCTATAGTAAGGATCTGTTTTAAATTAGAAGTTATAATGTATATCAATGCTTTCATTTTATTTTCCTTATTAATTTGGAGTCAGGTATTACCATGACCTACCGACACTCTTCAGCTTTGTTTAATTTCACGTACTTCCACTCATGATTAAATTTACTCATGGCTGTCATCATATTTACTTTAATTAACTTTAGGTGTTGCTGAAGATTTCTCGTGGTTTACTTAATTTAGTCTCATTACGTTTTGTATTTGTTAATCTTAAGCTTCTAAATGCCATCGGTATTAGGGACGATTTGATTTATAATTAAAATGGATACCTGAGTAAGTTTTCCTCCTATAAACATCCTGTTCTACTTTTGTACCATTTCTAATTAGCTTGAAATCCAGAAATGATGTCACTACATGATTAATTTTCACTCGTAAATTTAATTTCTCTCACCTGATTTGCTATGTTTAAGAAATTTATCAGTAATTCTAGTGATTTTAAATAAATAATTTATAATATAAAATGCGTACATAAAATTTTAGAATTAAAATCGAATTGGTTTTTGCGTGGGACGAAGTTTGTCTTGGCTAAAATGAAAATGTGGACCTCAGCAACTAGATTAGTTAACTGGAAACCAAATCAATTTAATGATGGTCTAAATAAGAATAGCTGTAAACTCATGAGTTCCATTGTAGGATTATCTGCGACAAAGAAGTCTTGTACGCCAAAAACTGTTTAATGAAATTTCTTGGCTAGTGAAGTGGAAAACCAGAGCTCCAAATAAGTTCACCTAATATAGTTTAAATTAGAATAAGAAGCAAAACAAGAATTACTTATTTTGGATTTACATAACATAAAATCAATCAAATATAAATAAGATTTGGAAAATATAAATATTAGGAATATATATTAAATCAGATAAAAATATACTGTAAACCATGAATTAATGGTTCAATTACATAAAACTAGAAACAGTATGTATGAATCTTGTAATGTGAAGTAATGAACCATTCCATCACGATATAAGGAAAAACAGTTTGCACAAAAGTATCTCCATAAAGATGCGTTAAAAACCACAGTTATTCTGTCTCTTTCCAAAGCAGGCATGCCTATATCCATCCCTGTCCGCGACAAATTATAGACAGTAGGTGATAATTGCCCAATAAGGACGAAACAGGACCTCTGGATAAATTGCCTTACCTACACTAAACAATAATTACTTTATACTGACAAATGAATGTACATAATGGGTTAGGTTATTATATGAAGATCGCAACCTTGATTCAAGTAATTGTCATCAACGCCAACGCAATCAATTTTCGTTTATTTATATAAATCTCTATTTAAATACCACTTCCCCCTGTAACATAGTTTATTGGATCTTTATGGCTAAAGTAAAACGTAAAGGCTTCGATTTTAAGAAAATGCTAGCAAAAAGAGCTTTTAGTTAGTGTATAACTGAAAATTGTGTAGTTAATAAAATTGCGACAAAAGAGTGCAGAACTAAGTAATGTTTTTTGCTTCGTGATAGTGTTTGCTGGTAAATGATGCACTAAATTACAAATAAATGATGATATCTATCTATAATATTTTAATATTTCAAACACTTTGATACCCCAGTTTTGTTTAGGCTTTATACAAAATTGGAAGAATACAGATCATAGTAAGAATAAACGTATATCTACATATAGTCCAAACGGCCTGCTTCACATACATTCAATCTTTTTATTTTCTACGGAATTTTTAGGCTTATATATTACTAGAATTGTTAAAAGAGTTTCACATCAAATACGGTACTAACTTTTTGTGTAAACATTTGATTTTTAATTGTGGGTCGACAACAAAACGGGCGTTAACCACAGAACGAATATTGCGTATTTATTCGATTGATGATGCAGGCCTAAGCAGCTTTCATCTTATAAAAATTGAAATGGATAAACACTACCTTTTTAAGTTCCTAGTAGGATATTTGTTGATTATGCGAAACAAAGTATTACAAACGATGGACGTCCAGCACAAGTTGGTAGTCACACTCTCATTAAAGCATGCAAACCTGTACCATCACCAAAAAGGAACAACTAGCAACAAATTAACCCTGTGTGGCACTAACGTGTACATTCAAGCACACAAAGATATATTTCCCTATCAGTAGGCAGTAGTATATAAATCATTAGCAGCAAATTAAATAAAACAAGACCATTGAGTTAAATACTGTTTGTTGCGAAGAGCTAATATATATGCAAGTATGTATTAGGTTTTGCGAACCTAGTAACAAATTGGTTCAGTTGTGACCAGAAGAAGGGATAAACCAAAGGCAGCATGAACGGAAAGTATAATCTCATGCACATTCGTTTCGTGCTTACTGGCGACTCATCAGTAGGAGCCGGTATTACGCCCTTTAACCACATTCTTCTACCGAATATATAGTGGTTAAGGGCGTAATGTACTGATGAGTCGCAACAAAACCATTGAGCCTTTGAATAACTCGAGAAACAAGATGTAATGTATCGAGAATGATGTAGACAATGCTTCTAGCAGAATTTATGCTATTCATGTATCACAAAATATCGATGCCACGTAGGAATGAGCAGCGAGAGAGTTACAAAACGACAAGCTAACGTCCGTACATATTCTACTCATAAAAGAAGAAGAAAAAAGTGTAAAATAGATTTTCCGGGAATCCATGCAATCATAATCGTTCGCATTTTAGTCAAATATTCGAACCATTGCTGTCGTGGTTATATTCGTTAGGAAGGCTATGAGAAATTCATAGCTACTCTTAACTTTTCACAATATACTAGTGTATTTAACCTTGGAGAAACAAATATGCCGTCCTAATTGCTTTTATTGCCACTAAATAAATTTCATTTTTTTAATATCGATTTCCTGGGCCTGCGGTCTCGTGCGTGTGGTGGAGCAGCCTAATTGTTCTCGGTAGTAAATAAATTAACCTGATGACTAAAAATTATATCTTTGAATTAAATCACATCTGATGAAATTATTACGTGTTCCGAAACTTAAAGATTAGTCGATTTGGTACAACGAAATTGGAATCAAAGGAATTTAATTAATTGCGCAGTTAACTTGATATAAGGCATTCCCAAATTGTCACTCATCACCCTAAAACTAATGCAATGCCTAAATGAGCGCATATTACAGTAAAAAAGTTTTTTTTAATAATGACGGTATAAAGCCTCTGGTTTTTGTTAGGACAAATTCTAATTAGGCAAACAGATCATGCAAGTTGCAGTATCAGCAATATACTATTCTAAAGAAACTCTGGTACTTAGGGTACTGAAACCTCTTTCAAGCAAACCCGTAACTCTAGGACTCAAAAGTCATAGTACTATATCATAAATTTAGGTGTGACAAAAACGGCTTACTCAAGCCGTTTAAACCAACCAGAAACATGACTAGGCACTACAAACTAAGCACTCTCGCTTATGTACAGTGTATAATGTAAGGATGTCTGCCGTAAAACTTACGAAGCAATCATCGGTATTGGTTATTAAATTTGGAGACAAAAACAAACACAATGTTAATTGGCAAGAAAATGTTCCACGCGCTTTAGCGCTCGATTGATAAAGCTTCATACCGAGGCCGTCTACCGAGGTCAGGTAAATTTTTGGTGGCTGATTTTGTGAATGCACATTTGAAAGTTGATTTCGTTATGGATGATTTGTAGGACCGATAATTACCACATACAGAAACGAAGGTTAATGCAACAGGTCGTTAACGGGAACCTTGGAGAAATCAGCTAAACATCATAAATAAAATTATATATATAGAATTATTATTTAAAATTGTTTTACTAAGTGGTGCGCTCTATGCAAAAAACTCCTATATATACTTACAATTGATGAAGAAATGCGTTGCAAGCATAAATGTTTCCCAATCTTTGCAAGAGAAATAGGTACAAAGATAAACGGGACAAATAAATACAGAACCCTAAAAATTACGGAATATTCAAGCTCGTCTAGATAAAACAATTATTTTGAATAGTGAAAAACAGACCCAAAAAAAGAGACCCAAATAAATTTGGCGAATTTAATGCTATTTATCAAGTAAAATATGTAAAATTAAACAGTAAATTACTTTTTCTAGGCTGAGATAAAATTCAGTAAATTATTTTCCGCACATGATGATAAATGAATAATCGTAAATGCTGAACATGAAACCAACTAAAAATAGCTAGTCATACATAATATGATAAAATGAAAGTAAGCCAGAATGATGTTAATCAGCTTTTGTTCATCCTATAAGAGCACGTTGTAGGGGTATTTTGCGGAGTTGCTTTCTAGTTCGTGATTTTTTACCCCTACTACATATCAATGGTGGCCATTATTACTACAGATTTTAATGCAAAAGTATGTTTTAAATACCGTTCACAATTAAACTAAATTGTCCGTCTTCTAGACGGCAAAAATAAAAGTGATTTATGTCTATAAAGCGAAATGTTTAGCACAAATGTCTGGATTGGAATGAATATAGTCAAATGATTGAAAATACCTGATAATATGAACATAGTAAAATGATTTATGTTTATAAAGAAAATGTTTTACATACAATTGGTTATTCTTACACAAATGTCTGGATTGTAATGAGTAGTCAAACGATTAAAGATACATGATAATGAGCCTAGTAAAATTATTTATGTTCATAAAGGAAAATGTTTTGTGTAAACCGTTTAAAGATTTAAATGACAAACAACTCACACATGTTTAGTTCCTTGCTTTCTTTAGTAAACAATCAATCATAGTAATGAATAATATAATAAAGTGAGATAAATTCACTGTGACACAATAGTCCATCGCGTGATCCTCTCGGATCGCGCGCGGTTCTGTCTATTTTATAAAAACACTATTAATTACAAATAAAATTGCAGTTCAAGAAATATCGATTAAAACTGCTTGAGACTAAGAGATTGTTCCTAAAATCACAGCTAAGAGAAATAGTGTTTAAGGACAGAGTTAGAATATTTGACCTTAAAGAGCACAGCGTTTGTAAAATTTGACCTTCGTTGGGTTGTAACACGGAGCCGCGTGTTACAACGTATTGGTTGATACAACAGCACTTAATTCAAATGCCATGTAGTGTGGATGGGTCTGATGCAAATTGAAGGAGAATACCTTATAGTTGCATTTGAGATTAAGTATAGTTAGTTTAGATAATGATTAAAATAACTTTGAGAATTGCAGTAAGTCAATGCATTTATTTGTTTTTTTTAGAATAGAACTGAATATCTATATTTGAATTCAAACCACACATGTTCCATCAAATAGATAATAATATTGGAAAATGTACAATATAAAAAAGATATCACATCACATAAATATGTGCAATTAGTCTCATATAGATAAGTAAATCACACTAGTTACACTGTACAATAAATCAATATAAGAAAGTTCGGCTGTAATATCAATGCATACTTCATATCTATTTTGATATATATTTATTATGATATACGAAAAAACGGTCTTATTAATTAATCGCATTAGTACAATAATTGACTATATGTAGAGTAATAGATTCATCATCAAAATAGGAATAATTAAGGAATAATTCGAGTGTAACACTATGCAAAAAATTAAAAGCATGACTAGAAATTGATTGTATGTATTGTTGACTAACATGATGATATAATGCATAACATTTCAATTTTAATAATGCAGAACGTGGAGGTAAAATCTCAAGAAGATATGTTGCTGATCACAATAATCCTTGTCTTTTATTCAACCATGATAAAGTATTATCATAATCAAAATTAAAAATATCAGCAGAATTGAAGATTTTTTCTAGTTCAGTACATAAAAATTTAAAAGACATTAGATAGAGGCGTTTCTCTATGCCCCTTTGGCAATTGATTGTAAATTTTGTAAATTTTCGAAAAAGAGAATAACTTCCCCGTAACATTCCCCACCAAAGTAGGAGATATCGCCAAATGTCCAGATTTAGTTCCAACTTCATGACTCTTTCTTATTGGATTCATATAGGCTTCAGTCTTTTGGTTCAAGTAGAAAATTCTTATGCAATAGCACATCCTCCGAAAACATGAAGTTTGCAATGATAGAAACTGTGATCTAGTGGTGTATATAGTGCAGGAGGTAGAGCTTATTTGTTTCACAACTTTTCTTTGTACAGCTTCTACCTTGTTTGACAAACACTTTTTTAATGGATTCCAAGTAGCGGCAGCATATTTTAGTATATATGTGTGTGAGTGTGTGTGTAATTGGATTGGCATTTACACCAAGCTCGCAAAATTTATTTAAATTATTGTTATCACTGCCCGCGCAATCAATAATCGTTTAATTATATAAAAGTTCAAATCTATTAAACTTCCCCAGGTTATGATTCTTTTGTTCTATAGTGACAGATTAAGGAGGCTAGTTGGAAATTTAATTCTGAGTAAATGCTATATGGGCTCCACAATAGCATAAATTAGTATATTACTAAAAATTGGGCAAAACATGCAGCATAATGTCACAGAGGTTAGTCACAGAATTTGAAACAGATTTCTCCTTGGAACTTTCTGGGCAGTACTTGAAGTTATCGCAATAAAGATCCGATTGCTCACAATTTCCACGTATGAATCTGCTTTGTCTTTGATCGGGCTGGGTGCGCACGCGTCTCTTTCTTACGAAGACTTCAACATCGTTTATACTAACCATTGAAAATGCGGTTCTATACAATCTTTGTTTACTTGCTACGTTTTGGTGAATTCTATCCAGCACCATAATCAGGCCACTATATTCAGCACAATACTTACAATAGCACAGTGCAGAGGCCCTTTGGTCACTACCATAAGGGGGTCAATTGGATGCCAGGCCCGGAAAATCCATATATGCGGAATGATCATCTATCTTGGAACACTTAAGTTCCTCTGAACTATCTCTTAAGCTACAATCCTTAAGTCCGCTAGCCAACTGCTCTGTATCCTCAGTATTTAATAAACCAGACATGATATTATTAAATTACTTGTAATTTATATATTAAATTAATTAAGTAAGCTTACCCGGATACGCTGATGTCCACAAATTTATTGAATTGGAATGATTGAGACATTAAAACAATTATACACTTTAAATACCCCAAGAAAATTTGTGTTTCTTTTCGCTGATAATTAAAAACAAAACGACGAGAGGATTACAAAGTTTTATTCACAAAGAGTCGGAGATGGAACCACGCAGTGTCCCGCTTATGCAATTCAGAAACTCAGATCAAAAACTCTCTCATTTCCTTCCACAAGACAAGTCCAAAACTTCGACAATATGAACAAAAGAACTTTCAAAAAATTTTACAATATTTTTCAAAAATTACAATATTGTTTTACGAAACCAGCGATAACATCAAATGTCCAAAAAGAAAAATTGATCTATTTTTATATGAGAGGTTAATTGGTGTCCGATAATTAATTTAACCTCTACATACTCCCTCATGTTTAAGATGATTAACCATACGTGATGTAGTCTTCATTCTTCGGTTTCTTGATGACTCTTGCAGACCGAGTTTCAACAAGTTGTGCTGGTACTTCACCAGATTTCATATTCATATCGTATTGTTCTTGATTCTCAGTTGTCTTGGTTTTAATCTTTACTTCTTTACCATATTTATTCGACTCTTCGTTTTTCTCACCAATTTCTGAGTCACATCTCGCCTCAACTTCTGGGTACTTCGGTGAATACTGTTCCTCAGTCTCCTCCTCCGTCCAAATAAACTGTGGAATACAGCGATCCAGTGTTACACATTCTACAGTGCCATTTACTTCTATAAATGCATTTTTCTCAGTCATATGATTGACTTTAAATGGCCCCTTATAGAATGGAATCAAACAATTCTGTCTTTTTTCGTTAGTTATATATACATGCGATGCCGTTTTAAATCTGAAGATACATAGCATTTGGACTTTGGACTTCTAGATTTGGTTGGAGCTAAACGACTCATTTTATCTCTCAATGTTCCAACTAGAGGCCCAATCGAGACAACTTGGAGCTACTATTAGAAGATCTCCAGGTAAGCTCAATGGATCTCCATAAACAGACATGATATTATTAATTTACTTGCAATTTATATATTATATTAAATAAGCTTACCAGGGTACGCTGATATCCACAGGATACTGAATCGGAATGATTGAGACCCAAAGCAAATTTGTGTTTCTTTTCGCTGATAATTAAAAAGATCAAATCGACAAGAAGATTATAATGTTTTATTCACAAAGAGCCGGAGATGGAACCACGCAGTGTCCCGCTTATGCAATTCAGAAACTCAGATCAAAACTCTCTCATTTCTTCCACAAGACAAGTCCAAAACTTCGACAATATGAACAAAAGAACTTTCAAAAATTTTTACAATATTTTTCAAAAATTACAATATTGTTTTACGAAACCAGCGATAACATCAAATGTCCAAAAATAAAAATTGATTTATTTTTATATGAGAGGTTAATTGGTGTCCAATAATTAATTTAACCTCTACAACAGTAAGCAAATGCAAAGAAGTGACACGAATTTAAATTTGCTTAATGAAAGCTTATTATTTGTAAAGACAGCATTCATATTTTATGAGACGAAACTATTGATCTGAATAAAATATCAGTGATAAAAATGGAGGCCGGAATGGCACGTAAAAATGAAGTCTAAAAGAGCTGTCTTGAGAAACGTTTTGAAACAATAAAATTACAGTTACACTGAACCAAAAATTTGAACGATGTCAACGATTTTAAAGAAAGACACAATAGCGAGGAAGATATCACATTTACAGTATGAAACCACGGTTAATTTCTAAATGCGACGTTAACAAACTTTGGAAATCCGCAGACAATCTTTGTCTCTCAGGCTGTCAACAATTATCATGCGGCTGGAAGAAGACAGAAGTGTCTGCTTCGTGTGATGCACAAAAATATTTGCTCCCACCTATTATCGAGAATAATTTGACGCCACCTAAACCACTATCTAAGATAAATTTAAAAATGGAGAGTCGAAACGCGTCAGTGCGTTCAGCTTGCGGTAGTTTTTTAATGTTGTTTGACGACTGGTTAAATACAACGGGATTGGTGTTTACTTCAAGCTAGCAAAATTGATTTACAGAATCTAAGGTAAATTTTACAATGATTTGATAAAAATGCAACAAAATGACGCAGCCCACTGCCTGGTCGAATCCCAGATTTATTTTTTATCTGCAGTTTCCTCTAACCTCGATACCGCCCTTCCTGATAGCAAAAACGTCTCCTTACCGATGTCTTTTCAATGCAGCAACACAAACCCTCAACATTAACTTCCTTGTTTGCCCAGGATTTTGAGCCTTGTACCTATTTTGTCAAGTTTTCAAAACGTCCAACATCGCTGAAGTCTCGACTAAGAAGGTCAATATTGACGGTAAGATCTCATTCTCTATTAATAAGAGATTCATCACACTTACCAGCCCTTGTTCGCGCTTCTGTCTGCTGCGTAAGACCCCTGTTCACTATATCTCACCTATATAATAGTTATCCTTCTAATTCATTTACAGGAATTCTCATGATCTGGAAGGATCTCCTTCTAAAAGTCAATCAACGACATGCATTACTTTCTTTGTACTAACTAGATATATGCTTGCTGGTTGAAACTTGGTTATTACCCATCGTGCACGGTGACGATCTCTTCGTAATCAGTGCTTAGTCCTTCTCCTGGAGTGAAAGAGCTGTTGGTCGTGGGGGCTAGTAAGTTGTTTTATTTGGTCATTTCTCATGCCCAAGCACCTGGCTACCTACAAACCATATGGACTCAAATATTTGCATTTCTATTAGCAATAATAGAAAAAATCTATCATTATATGTATTCTACAAGCTTCCTAATCTTTCTATCATCGAGGACACTTGCGTAGCCCAAGTTTTATTCAAACTTTTAGCATAACTAATTAAGAAGTACTTTATTTTTTGTACACTTATCCTCCATAAAGTTAACTAAGGAAATCTCGCCACGTAGAAACACCCGCTGTTACGGCATTCTGCTGAAAATTTGCTACGTCAGTTTGTGTACGCATGAAAACAACCAAATTAATTGTATCCTATCGAACGAAGAAATGAATATTGTCCGGCCTCGAGAGATCTTCCCTAATTTTAATTGCTGCTAAGTATCCTTCCTTAATCCCTTATCATCCTCTCCGTCTAGTGTGACAATTCATACAACCAGCCATTTAGTTAACTGAAATGCTTTGTCTTCTTTGCTTTGCCATAACGTGAAATTATATAATCATACCTGACAACATATTTCTTGCTTTCCCAGTTTCTTGATGCATTTGTAACTTGCATAGCCTCGGTCACATCTATCCAAATAATGCAGACGTCAGACAGAGAGAACAAAATTTTTAAGGCTCGAAATAATCTTCCCTGGGACTCAATATTAAGCATTTCTTCACGAGCACATGCTTATTTACCATGAAATTATGATGTACTTATTCAGTATTCGATAAATAAACAAGCTCTTAATGTTATAAGGCCCATTCGATTGTCCCCAATTATCGCCAAACAGTTTCATTTATTATAAACCAGCTGCTCCATAAATCAAATGAATTGAACGGTAAATACACCGTCTCTACCAATAAAAAATTGACAACTGATAATCTGAGTTTTCTTTCAGATTGATACCTTGCATCCACTATTACGGCAGTGGCATCCAAAGGCAGGGTTTCTAAGATTCTGCACAAACTTCAAGTTTCAACATTTATGGTCGTCCATTAAGAGCATTAAATACAAACAGTATTGTGATTATAAAGATAATACAATTAAGCAATAATTGATTGCGTGGGTGATGGTAACAATTCAATAAATCAAGTTTGCGAGCATGAAGTAAACAACAATCCCATTTTCTTTAACCTGACGTTTAACAACATAGCAAAACAACCCCCAGTCACACGCAATGATGCGTTTCGTTCTTTCATGATCATCAACAGAGTAAGACGGCAAACTGACGAGCGAGGATAAAATCGCATTTCATATATTCGGAAAGCAAAATAAGATATGCGGCACTCATTTTTAGTAGTCTTGCATAAATTTCACGTGACTGGAAATGTCGGCTGCACAAATTCTATGCGGTCACGAACATTAAACATTTCCTGCTTTCACCCCACAAAAATATATTGACAATACAATTAAGCAAATACTGATTGCGCGGGTGGTGGTAAAAATTCATTAAATCAAGTTTGCGACCGGTGGCAGTTTTGCTGTTATTCGACGACTGGTTAAAGACAACGGGATTGGTATTTACTTCAATCTCGCAACTTGATTTAATGAATTGTTACCAGCAACTTCGAAATCAATTATTGCTTAATTTATTGTCTATATATGTGTGTGCGGTAAAAGATGCAAAGATTTAATGTTCGTGACTGCATAGAAAATTGTGCAGCCGATATTTTCAGTCAAGTACTATGTATGCGAGACTACTATAAGTGAGAGCCGCATATGTAATTGTGCTTTCTATAAACATGCAATGCGGTTTGATCCACGCTAGTCAGTTTGCAATCGTACACTGTTAATGATCATGGAAGATGTTAACGCGACAGTGCGTGTGACTGGCAGTGGGCTTGATTTGTTGTTCTAAGACTGGTTAAAGTCAATGTCATTGGTGTTTACATGTAACACGCGGCTCTGCGTTAAAACCCAACGATATACAATTTTGACATATATAGGGCTCTTTAAGGTCAAGTAATCTAACTCTGTTTTTACACAATAGTTCTCTTAACTGTGATTTTAGAAACAATCTCTGTTAGTTGCAAGCAGTTTTAATTGAGATTTCTTGAACGGTAAAGCTAATTGTTATTATTAGGGTTTTATTTAATAAATATACACACACGCGCGCAATACGCAGGGAACTTCCGATGGATTATAGTGCATATGTGGATTAATTGACTTTCTTTGCATTCAGATAGGATTCCACGCATCAGCACATCAGATGTTCCTCAATCATAATCACAAATTCTATAGTTCAATGGAATATAATAATTGAAACATGCAAAACCTAGCAAACAGTGGGATAATTATTTGTGATGTTTTTTCAAGACTGTTTTTACACGATTTTTATCCATCAATTATCAGTGACAATATATACTAGTGACTTAAAACTAAACTGCTAATCAATCTGGTTTTATATCATGATATATTTTCAATTATTTACATGTATTCATCATGATTCAGATGTTTGTGTTTCTGATAATTACTTGTGTATAAGTTCAATGCCGCGTTTCTTTACGCGGGTAATAGTTGTACACGGGCAGTTACACAAAGATCTGATTCATCACACTTT
>JAQBSW010006631.1:0-46966 GCA_029291075.1 Eudiplozoon nipponicum | reverse complement strand
CCGTCAACCTGCGATTCCTCGTGTTCGTTGCTGATGCAGTTAACATGCGAACTGGCCTTGTCGATGTCAGCATCCTTACTGATTTCCTTGTCCTCCGAGGCGTCTGGCTCGTCATCCTCATCGCCGTGTCCGCTGTCCGTGTCCTTCTCGTTGTCACTAACAAACCTAGAATTTGTCTTGACTTTGCGCTGTCGTGATTTCGATTTCTTGTCAACTCGCCGAATCACGCCATTTTGGATGTCGTCATCTCCGGTGCTAATTTCTGCTCGAAAAGATTGTTGAAAAAGCCGACTGCGGTCACTAAACAATTTATAGCATTTTGAGAGAATGGAGATTACCGGGTGAAACATCGCAATCTAATGAGTCGCACTAAATTTTCTACAAATTTAATCTTTTCACAATGGCATGACAACGAGATATAGTGCAAAAACCGTGTGGAATCCATTCGTAATTTGTAATCGCGAGCGGCTGCTGAAAACGCCGCTACCCAGCCGGTCTCCTTAACACCCGTGTTAATTAAAACACCTGGTCGTATTAAGCCGCAACTTTAACTATTTGTTTCATGCTGGAAGCTATTTAGCATACAGTGATTAGTGTCCTATAGTTTAATAGGCTGGCGAATTGTGACAAATTGGAGATTAGAATAACAAAAACTCCTTGGTTTATAGGATAAAATATAAAAATAAAACAAAAACAATGAAAGAAAGTCAAATCATTCAAGTGCTTCACATGCATACCATTTCTGTTTGTACAATTTTGGTCGCATTGTGTTAGTTTGCAGTGCCTCACAATTCGATTACTCATTTCTGTTCTGGCATTTAATGCGTATCCTAAACGCAATAACAGGTGAATATGCATGCGTGCCTTTAATCATGTGATGCACAGTTGCAGACTTGCATTCACCATTCGATTGGACGCAGCAATGTGTTTCCACTCTTTCATTAACCATCGGCTCGATAGACCTACGTCGGTTGGTCGACGATTTACGCATGCATATTGATAAAGCATATTTGTGGTAGACATGTAATGTTGTTTTTATTTTAATTCATGACAAAGACGCTTTCGCTACTTTAACTAAAATGTACAACATATATTGCCGCTTTCGTTATTCCTGTTCAACAATCATCTGCTACTATTCAACTAACCTTTGGATAATTTCCAATCATATGCTCAAAAAATGTTAGAAGGTAAATTTTTATTTGAATTTCAGGTTTGCATTAAAATGACGAAATTATTTTATAATAAAATTCTGTCAATTTACCCCGAAACACTTTTTGTAGCACATTTGCGAAAGTACTTAATCCATCTTTCACCATGTTCTGAAGCAAAGCATTAAAAATCGGCATCAAATTCCTGAAACACAATCATGGCATCTCAGCCCATCGGATACAAAAACTACACATCTGATTCTTACATGCAACACGGCTTGAAATTTATTTAACTGGTCGATTCTGAAAAAATGCAACTTTGTAATAACTCTATAATTAATTCGTAGCTTTCAACCAAAATAACATCTCCGGTTCCAAAAAACAATGCAGAAACTTCAAGAAACATTTGCTGTGTGGGTAGCGATATTAATAATGCTAATCGAGTTTGCAAGATTGATATAACCACCAATCTCATTGTATCTAATCAGTCGCAAGACATAGAAGAACTACCGCCAGTCACACGTAGTGACGCGTTTCGACCTTCCATGATCATCATCACAGTACGACGGCAAACTGACAAGCAAGGATCAAACCGCATTGCATACACCAGTTATTAAATATCAAGTACGCGGTTCTCGTCCCAAGTAATTTTGCATCCACTGTAGTTGTCTGAAAGTTTAGGCTTAACAATTGCCGCAATAAATGATTTGTTTTAGTTGTCTAACTTTTTCTAAGTTTGGCGGAGGCTGTAAATAGTTAACGTTTGTTAATGCAAAGAAATTGTGCAGCCGAAATTTCCAGTCATGTAAAACGTGTGCAAGACTACTAGAGGTGAGAGCCTCATATCTAAATTCGCTTTTCATAAATATGCAATGTGGTTTGATCCTCGCTAGTCAGTTTGCTGTCGTACTCTGATGATGATCACGGAAGGTCGAAACGCCTCATGTCGTGTGACTGATTGGAGTTTTGCTATATTGTTCGACGACTGGTTAACTACAATGGGATTGGTGTTTACTTCAAGCTCGAAAACTTGATTTAAAGAATTGTTACCACCACCCTCGCAATCAATTATGGTTTAATTGTGTTACATTAATATATGTGGTGAAAGGTGCAAACAGTTAACGTTTGTGACTGCATAGAAATTGTGCAACTGACTTTTCTATTTAAGTAAAATTTACGCGAGCCCACTCAGCGTGTGAGCTGTATGTGTGAGTTCCATACCATTTATATGCATTGCGGTCTGCTAATTTGTATTCAGTTCGCCATTGTGCTCTGCTGTCGATAAAAGAGAGTCGAAACGGGTCACTACGTTTGACTGAAAATTGTTTTTTAACGCAAAATCATTTCGATATGTATGAGTTTCTGTTAAACCAAGCTTATGCATGTATTTTTCTTAATTGAGAATTATATTTTGTTTTGATATATAAATTTATTATAGTGCAGGTATGCACAGAAATGCTAATACGATAATTTGATTCGCCAGATTTCAGCTCCGGTGTAATATCGAGTGCTTTATTTTGTTATTTTTGGAAAGCAAAATGGATCAATCTGGATTAAATGGATACATTATGCAACGAAGTAGGAAGCGGAATACTCATATTCCGAGGCACGTACGCTCGCACAATAGGAAATACAAACACACACACACACACACACACACACACTAAAAAACGTATAAACAATAACTTTAATCAAGGTTGCGAGCTTGGTATAAACAACTGACCCATCAAGTACATACATACGTCAGTATAAACTAAGAATTGCATAGTGTAGAAAAGGCAATTCATCCAGTAGACCGGTTTCGTCCTTAATGGGAACTCATCATGTACTTGCCAGAATTTTTCGCGGACAGGGCTAAAACCTGGGCACGTCGGCTACAGAATCTGGTGCTCTAACCAATGAGCCATCCTGCCGCACACTACATTGCACACAATTTTCAGTTATATACTAACTAATGTAACTTGGTTAGTCTATTTTTCCTTTAGGTGGAGCTCATATGGCATCCATTTAGACCCAAAGTTCCAACTAACCATCCACAATCGGTCATTACTGAACAGACACCACAATACATGGGGAAGTGATATTGAAATGAACATTTATATACTAAAACGAACATTGGTTGCCCGGGCGGTGATAACGTTTACTATAATCAAGTTTGCAAACTTTATCTATACACCTAAACGATTAAGAACATGTATTAGGCAGTATAAACCAAGAATTGTATAGTGTAGAAAAGGCAATTCATTGTTGAGACTATACGATGTTAGCTACTCTACTGCAGGTTTACGCATTCGTCTAGGAGATTGTACCGTCCTTTTATCCCACATTCCTCACTCAAGCATATAAAGTGGGTAAAGGGCGTAATACCGGCTCCTGCTGATGTGTCGCCAGTAAGCACAAAACGAGAGTGCACGAAATTATACCTTGCGTTCATGCTATCTTTGGTGTATCTTTCTGGTCATAATTGAATTAATTTGTTACTAGGTGCGCAACACCTAATACACGATGGCATATATATTAGTTCTCCGCCACAGACAGTACGTAACAGTTAAGCAAACTGACTAAAAAACTTGCTAGTCTTGCAGTTCATAACTCATGGATTCATAATTTGTATGCGGTGGACCAGTTGTACAAAATGCGGGCAATCACTCGCAGATTTAGGCCTGGGTCAATCGTTGAATGAAATTAATTGCTTTAACTCGAATAGTCCGAGGATTCAACAAAGATCTGTTCTTTTAGTTGAAAGCATGGAATATGTTTGTTTTTAAAAATCAGGTTAAATCAAGATCTTTAAACGAAACATGCTGCGCGACATGGAACAGGTTAATTAACTGGTCCTTGTCAACGGAGGGCATATACCACACAAAATGTGACAATCATTAATGATTGTCAAATTATGATTGTTCAAACTGATTGTCGAATGTGTTCTCCGTTGGCAAAAGCTTCCGAAACCGGAAGTCGAAATATCCGGAGTAAAACTGAAGGCAGTGGATACAAACACATTTGTGGGTACAACACAGACCAGGTAAATCAAAATCTTCCATATTTCTAACAATAGCAGCGTCTTCAAACTGACAA
Organism: Eudiplozoon nipponicum; assembly: GCA_029291075.1. Lineage (NCBI taxonomy): Eukaryota > Metazoa > Platyhelminthes > Monogenea > Mazocraeidea > Diplozoidae > Eudiplozoon > Eudiplozoon nipponicum. The sequence continues at coordinate 42,740 of JAQBSW010006631.1, read as the reverse complement.
TAGACTTTCTCAGCTGTTTTTAAATAATTGATAAAAGCAATTAAAACGCTGGACGTTCTCATGTGCGTGTTATACAATCGCGAATATAGGAAAAAGGCGAATCTGATGAATTGTCATAAGTTATTAGGTATGTTCTATGCCCTCCTAGTACTCGATAAATAACAACGCCAAGGTGACAAATGCAAAAAAACGGTCTTAAAAGAGGCCAACACAACAGTCTAAAAGGAAGCCAACAAACGGTCTAAAAAGAGGCCAACATAATGGTCTGAAAAGTTGTAAATACAAAAGCCTTAAAAGGGGCCAACAGAACGGTCTAAAAAGAGGCCAACTCACGAAATACTTGGTTTTTCAACAAACAAATGTAACTCAAAGTCCTATTTATTTTGTTTATTGTAAAAATCTTTGACATGTTTTAAAAATTTAGGGGCGCCGCCCATCATATTCAGTTTAATTGTGAGCATCACTACACTCTATCTAATTCATTTGCACTTACAACAATGGAACAACGAGGAACTGCCAATTGAACAGCTGTGAAAATGTAAAGTTATTCCGCAATTTGACGCACCTAAGCAATTTTTGCATTATCTGAATTTAACTGTGTATGTTCTTTTGCTTGTTCTGTTGATTTATATTCCATTAGTTACTTACGAGACTTTCTTCTTGGCGGCCGGCGTTGGTATTTTGACTTCCTTGAAGTTGCTTTCCGCCGCTCAGAAAGGCGATCAACAGCTGCTTCACCAGAAACTGGCTGTTGAAAAACGCAACCTGCTTCATTCAATTTTCCTACAAGGCTGTGTAGGGTTAGTCCGCCGGACTCGTCAATCACCGCGAGACGACTTGTGATTAGAAAAATTAAATGAAATCACTTTTTAGGCATATAAACATCACGCACAATCGAAATGATGTCTGACGGCTCCAAGCTTGATAATCTGCAACACTCAAGGTGTGTCATAAAGTAAAATCTTACCCTTAATGAAAAATTTGTAATCTAATGTGTAATCGCAATGAAATATTCCTTCAAAATTTGTTTCAGCCTCAGGTAAAGTGGGGGTTGTTTCGGTAAACGATATTTCTACAACTGTGAGCATTCATGATGCTCGTCAATCAGTCCAACTTCGTTACAGTAGCAGTGCACAATGCGAAACCTGAGGGTTGTCTTCTAATATTAGAGTAAGCTTTTACAAATTTCGCTTGGACTAGTGCAACATTTTTAAGCCAAAAGCCAAAAGCATTACAGCTGCATTTTATCAAAAAGAAATTCAGAAAGTGACTAAAATTATGATAAAAAGTGACAATATGCAAACGTTTGACTTTTTTACATATGGAGTCAAGTGCAATAAAATCTCGAACATGTTACAGCGGTTGAAAAGTCATTGGGTGTAATACATAACATAATAAATTAAAGCTAATAGGAAAAATTTTATAACAGAAATAGTATTTAGAGAGATGATTATATCACGCTAAAAGTTACAGTGAACCCTCGTTTATCGCGGTAGATAGGTTCCAAGACCGACCGCAAAGTAGGAACACCATAATTGCAGTACTTATTTAACATTTATTCGGACTTTTAAAACCCTTTCTTTACGAACTGTAAAAAAACCACTCTTTTACAGAACACGTATGTACAGTTTGCTAATCTAAAACAGGCACAACTATTTCAATGTTAGAATATTAAAGTAAGAAAAACTTGGAAGCAGATTCTTTATCAGTAACCATTGGAACCAATCACAGACCGTCTTACATCGCATTTCGTCACCGAGCTGCTACACCTTGTGTTTTGCCAACAACAGGCTAGTAAGCACGCGGGTTCAGACCAGTTGTACGTATGGTTCTTTTTTAGGTCATGTTAGTAAAAAATTCAAATACGAGGTACGTACATGTTTTATACTATCTTATGCTTGCTTTGTCGTTCGTAGACTAGGAACCATTATTTTTTATTAATAATTTAATGGAATTAACAACATATTTTGTGGAAATAAGACATTTCGGGTCTTCATATATCGCGACTATTCTCGACATTAAACGAACATTGGTTGCGCGGGGGGTGATAACAATTATTATAATCAAGGTTGCGGTCTTGATATAAACACCTGACCCATTAATTACTTACATATGTCATTATAAACTAAGAATTGTATAGTGTAGAAAAGGCAATTCATCCAGTAGACCGGTTTCGTCCTTATTGGGAACTCATCAAGTACTGGCCAGAATTTGCCGCGGACAGGATACGAACCTGGGTTCCCAATAAGGACGAAACCGGTCTACTGGATGAATTGCCTTTTCTACACTATACAATTCTTAGTTTATACTGACATATGTAAGTAATTAATGGGTCAGGTGTTTATATCAAGATCGCAACCTTGATTAAAATAATAGTTATCACCACCCGCGCAACCAATGTTCGTTTAATTATATAAATGTTCATTTCAATACCACTTCCCCATGTAATGTGGTGTCTGTTCAGTAATGACAGATTGGGATGGTTAGTTGGAACTTTGGGTCTAAATGGATGCCATATGAGCTCCACCTAAAGGAAAAATTGACTAACCAAGTTACATTAGTTAGTAAATAACTGACAATTGTGTGTAGTGTAGTGTGCGGCTGGGATGGGCTCAGTGGGTTAGAGCACCAGATTCCAGAAGCAGACGTGCTCCAGGTTCGTATATCCCTGTCTCGCGGCAAATTCTGGCCAGTACTTGATGACGTTCCCAATAAGGACGAAACCGGTCTACTGGATGAATTGCCTTTACTACACTATGCAATTCTTAGTTTATACTGACATGCATGTAAGTAATTAATAGGTCAGGTGTTTATATCAAGACCGCAACCTTGATTATAACAATTCTCGACATTACCGGAAAATCCGCAATATGTCTTCTGATTTTCTAATATAATTTAATGAAATGGATCCGCCATGTCGTGAATCCGTGACAATCGATCCGCGAAGTAGAGACGGTTCACTGTATTGAAGAATATGTGAAATCCAATCAATTGTTCTAATTGCACGTTCATTTATAAATTTGTGCAGAAAATAATATTTCTGTTACCATTTCAGTGTGCAAAATGAAAAAGAAATTTTATCGAATAAAAAAACCGTTTCTTTCTCATAATCTTCTAAAGTATATAAAAATGAACATCTCCCTCTCTTTCTCTCTCTCTCTCTCTCTCTCTCTATATATATATATATATATATATATATATATATATATATATATATATATATATATATATATATATATATATATATATATATATATATATTGAAAGACCAAACAAAATTGAAAAATGTCAACGTGGGACGAGAGTTAAATAAGAGAAAAACCAATTATTTCTCATGCACATTTATTTCCTGCATACTGGCGACTCATCAGTAGAAACCAGCATTAGATCCTTTACGCACTATATATTTGGGTGAGAAATGTGTGACCATAGGACGGTACAATCTCCTATAAGAATGTGTAAACCTGCAATAGTGAAGTTAACTTCATATAAAATCTTCGACAATGCGACTTCAAAGCCAATTCACTATATATAAGATATAACATATTTAACCTAATTTGTTACTAGATGCACAACAACTAATACACAATTGTATATTTATTAGTTCTAATTACTGCGAAATGTGATAACTGATATCAATCAAGGCCAGAGTGTATGGATTTACTGGAGTAATAGGTGTATAAATGTAGTTGTATTTTTCAATTTTAGCGAACTTAGGCATACTTGGAATCCACTGTGTTGGCACCATGTATCAACAGAAAGGTCATAGTGTAAGTACCCAGTACAGGCTTGGTATATATATATATATATATATATATATATATATATATATATATATACGCACATTCAAACGTTCTCTGCTCTTGTTAAAGTTTAAAGTTAAGCGCATTTTTTAAAGTTTTTCTTTCATATGAAATAATGAATGTGTAAATTTAGTTTTAAAGTTACGAAAATACTTTTAAGTTCTTAAAAAGCGCCGTTTATGTACGTGTCTAGATTGGCCTCATCCCTTCCCCCCTACCTCCTAATTGTTGTTCACGTTAGTTAGACGCCCTCGTCTGTCTCCAAAGTAAGACTGTTATGCTAAATAACTCTTTTATTTTTTTATTTCATACTTTGTTATATATTTTTTAATTTTACATATTTGTTTGTTATTTAAAAACTTATCTTTATCCATAATTTCCAATGGGTTGGGAATTTTGCATAGGTCCTGAACGGATTAGATCGAATTCAGTTATTTTTAAATGGGAGAAATTCGTTAGAGATACGAGCCGATTGACTTAAGAGCTCGGTTCTGGAATGAATTAAACACGTATCTCAAGGTATCACTGTATATGCAATGCGGTTTGATCCTCGCTAGTCAGTTTGCCGTCGTACTGTGATGATGATCATGGAAGGTCGAAACGCGTCAGTGCGTTGCGGCTGACGGTAGTTCTGTTATGTTGTTCGACGGCTGGTTAAATACAATGGGATTGATGCTTACTTCAAGCTCGTACACTTGATTTAAAGACTATTTAGTAACATGTTAAATTTTATGCAGCATGAACAAAAGGTGTGGGCAAGATCATCATCATCCTCCTCCTCATCATAATCATTATGATGATGATCATCATCTTCATCATGTACAGTCTTGCATAAGCCAATAGCAACTAATGTTTCACTGCCGAAACGCGTTAGTGCGTGTGACTGACGGGAGTTTTGTTCTATTATTCGACTGTTTAAAGGTAGTTGAATTTATTCTCATCTCAAGTTCGACAACTTGATTTTTTAGAATAGATGACATTACCGGAATAAGCAAGGCATTCGAAACATGACAGATCATTGGTGTATTGAAACAGACACGACTACAAATAGCACTTTTTTCTTTTTTATTGTTCCATAGAATCTGTCAATATTTTGATTAAATTAAGGTGTTTCAATACATTGGATATTTGCATAATCACCTGTAAGAATTTTCCCTGTCAAAATATTTTTTGTCAGTTATCTATAATTTCATCCTAAGGGTCTTCCAAACATAGGCAGTTACGTTATCCAATGAATTGCTTAAGTTTAGAGGTTGACATTTTGGTTGAATCACACGTTTTGACTACACCATTGTTAAGCAGATTCGTCCTTTTTAATTTCTTCCTTTTCTTACGATTTCGTTCTTCAAGTCGTTTGTGGATTTCGGCTACTTATCACACTACCTTCCGTTTATAACAAAATGTAACACGCCGTTATCTTACACAACTTTATTAAGGAATATTTGTAATTAATTAGCACTCTTCATGATTCAAGTATACCTCCATTGACATAACTCACAAAATCATTTATTAAATCCAACTAACCATACATAATCTGTCATTATCGAACAAATAACACGTTACATGGGGAAGTGGTATTGAAATGAACATTTATATATTTAAACAAACATTGATTGCGCGGGCCGTAACAACAATTGCTTTTTAATCAAGGTTGCGATCTTGATATAAGCACCTGACCCACTATGTACATACATTTGTCCGGATAAAATAAGTAGTCTTTAGTGTAGAAAAGGCAATTCATCCAGTAGACCGGTTTCGTCCTTATTGGGAACTCATCACGTACAGATCAGAATTTGCCACGGATAGGGCTCGAACCTGGACACGTCTGCTTCGGAATCTGGTTCTCTAACCATTGAGGCAACCTGCCGAAACCGGTCAGGATCACAACCTTGATTAAATTAAGACGCATTTGGGAAGTTGTATACTTACCTGAATTACATATAATATACTTCAAACGGATCCTCGTGGACATTTCTGCTTTAAATCAAGTTTGCGAGCTTGAAGTAAACACCAATCCCATTTTTTTAACCAGTCGTCAAACAACATAGCTAAACTACCGCCAGCCGCAGTTTTGTTATGTTGTTCGACGACTGGTTAAATACAATGGGATTGGTATTTACTTCAAGCTCGCAAACTTGATTTAAAGAATTGTTACCACCACCCGCGCAACCAATTATTGTTAAATTGTATTTCTGCTTTAGTTAAAAGCAAATATAAGACCCAGTAAAAGGAAATACTCACGTGCAGTCACAGTTGACTTCTAGTTGCCATGGTCTTGTTTCAATAACTTGAACAGTTATCTCCAACACAAGGTTATTAAGTCTGAAGATGGCAACACGACCTGTCTCTCTGGCAACAAAAAGGCGAGCAGGACCGGTGGGCCTAACGGAACCTGATGCGATGCCATTAATCATTGGATTCGACAACGGAAAATCTGAATGAACGCAATTCACCCCAGTAGAAATTTGTAATTGAAATTCCGAACGACTATCTACAGCCCCACTACGACTCACAGTTATCGCGCAGATCGGATCAACTGATGTCGGCCGGTCGACAACTACTGACCAATCGATAGAGGCTAAGCGTTTGTTAAAACAGAAAAATAAGCAAAAAAATTAGCATTAACAATATATATTGCCATCATGTGAACAAACGTTTTGCTGAATAAATGTGATTAGCAGACCGCTATTTTAATATTGGCAAATTAACTGACCAATCAGCAGCAAGCACCAAACTGAGGCGCTCAAGTAACTACTCTGTAGCCAGTTCATTGGGATACTGTTTATTTTTTGAAAGTTGAAAAAACTACCATAAGAATAAATTGCATTCAGTAAACTATAAACCGTTTACAGGTTTTGTTATGAAAAAAGACCACTAACAGGTCCGATTTTAACTAAAAGCATAGATTCTTTCCCGGAGAAATACAGTTGCCTAAGCTATTCAGTTGATTAACACTTAATTTAGACGTTTGTGGATAAGTATAATTTAAATGTAGTCAATGAATCTTAGATAATTTATTGTCGTAATTCGCCATCAAGCGATTCTGATAAGTGGTAGTTTTTAGAAACCCCGTTGGCTTTTAATGATGTTTATTTACTGGTACCATCATCCCAGAGGAAGAACCATTACTTCATAGGTTACTCACGCAAATTTATAAAAATAGCCCGTGTATTTTGGAAATCGTTGAATGAAAACCAATGAATTTCAACATTTCATGGACACGTACTGCAACAATTAAACTTTAAAGACTATTTTCGGACAAAATAATCGTAAATAATCGATTGTTACACTTTTAAAAACTACCTGCGTCTCGAGAATAACATCTAACTAAGATACCAAGCAGTTTGAGCCCTGTGACCAGTGGCCGCTCTTTCTCTCTTTCTCTATCACTTACCAAAGTTAAAATTGATTTAATTTTAAGTTTTATTGCAAGACAACGCTTAACGTAAAATTGCACAAAACGTTTTTGTCGCCTGATCTGCACTGAAGTAAACCCCGATGCACGTGGCCTTTTAATCCTCTTCTGGCAGACAAGGTGAATAACACTTGCATGGTGTATCGTTGAGTTACTTTGAACAGAGAGGTGCATACGGTAATCAAAATTTAAACTTGAAATAACTTTCAGATAGTTTAAATTACCTGATGTAATTTTGCGATTCTTAAACTTTTTTTGGTTGCCGCCCCGAAGGTTCTTTGACGTATTTAATCCGAAAAGCAACAAATTGTTGCCACCATCTGTATCTGCATTTTCAGTGACATCAAGGTGAAATTCATCAGCATCATCATCATTCTCATCATCGTCATCATCGCTTTCATTATCATCATGGTTAGCATAATTATCATCGATGTTAAATTTATTACCCAGTTTTTTGCAATTCTCGTTGTAGCTTCCACTTTGTCGAGTCTTACGTGCGTCCACCAACAAATGATCGTCAATGCATATGAGCCTTAACAAGAGCAACAGCATCGAAAAAGTGAGAAATTAATATTATTACCTAACAGTGAACCAATCACGTAAATACAGGTATGCAGTTATTAGAGAATTGTTCGTTACAAATTTAGATGTAATAGCATTCATGGGCAGAGTTGAAAATAAATTTTGTTAAATATGTGACATATCGCTGTCATTCAAGTTTCAACAAATTGACGAATTCGAATATATAACAACTAGATACTGTTTGTTGCGGAGAAATAATATATATGCAAGTATGTATTAGGCGCTGCGAACCTAGTAACAAATTAGTTCAGTTGTGACCAGGAGGATAAACCAAAGAGAGCATGAACGGAAAGTATAATCTCATGTGCACATTCGTTTCGTGCTTACTGGCGACTCATCAGTAGGAGCCGGTATTACGCCCTTTACCCACTATATATTTGGGTGAGGAATGTGGGAAAATAGGACGCTACAATCTCCTATACGAATGTGTAAACCTGCAGTAGTGAAGCTAACTTCATATAAAGTCTTCGACAATGCGACTTCAAAGTCAACTCATTATATATAATATATAAAATATTTGAACTAATTTGTTACTAGGTGCGCAACACCTAATAAAAAATTACATATATATTAGTTCTTTGTCACAAACAATATCCATCAGTAATATATATTTTGTTTCCACACAATATTCGAATTCAGGCACACTCGTTTCGTGCTGGCGACTCATCTGTAGGAGCCAGTATTACGCCCTTTAACCACTATATATTTTGGTAAGGAATGTGTACCGTCCTATTATCCCACATTACTCACTCAAATATATGGTGGTTAAAGGGCGTAATACCGGCTCCTACTGATGAGTCGCCAGTTAGCACGAAACGAATGTGCATGAGATTATACTTTCCATTCATGCTGCCTTTGGTTTATCCTTCTGGTCACAACTGAACTAATTTGTTACTAGGTGTGCAACATCTAATGCATAATTGGATTCGAATATCGTTTGGAGACAAAATAGACGTAAATGCCACACAGAAATAGAGTGACGGAAAGAGAGAGAGAGTGCTCGCGTAATATAGAGAATTTACCAATCGCTGAAACGCCTCACTTTAAGCCTAAATACGATTTTAATATTTGCTACAAACCCGAATCCTACTTCAGTTTTACAAATCTAAGATGCTTCCTAGACTGATAATTTATTTCTATTTTTACAGACAATAGGTGTATTAGGTAACATATTGTGCACAGAAGCGAATGTTTACATGTAATTATACTTTTCGTTTATGCTATCTTTCGTTTGTCCTCCTGGTCCTGTCTGAACTAACTTTTTAGTGGGTGCGCAACACCTAATACACAACTGAATTTATATTGTCTCCACAACAAACAATACATAACCAGAAATTTTGACCCAACACTCGAACGAAGCGGTGGAATTGTTGACATTTGATTAAAATACATAAGCGAATTGATTGAACAAAAATAAACATGGATTTCTAGATATTTGCATAGTTTTATTTAAAGCAAATATAATATTTAACTTAAAAGCGTCTGTTTAAACAAGTTTAAACAGAAACAGATTGAACAAGATAAAGACAAAAATAATAAAAACCATCTGCTAATTTGAATGCAACCAGGAAAGCATGAAAAATGCAAAGACAAAAGCAATGAAAGTAAGATTAAATTTTAAAGTGTACCGCTCAAGGCCACTGCGACGTTTGTTGTTGGCTCCAGCCAGCTGAGCCTGTCCAAGGCCAAGAAATCGCTTTGGGTCACGAAACTGCCATGTGTAAATATGGTTGCGACTGGCGATCACAACGTAGCCTTGCGTCATTGCCATGAATACAGGCTCCATTGAAATCAGACGCCTGTCCACCGGAGTGCCCAGTGCATTAGTTAGTGTAATTGTGAACTGCACGAGCAAAGAAATACGAGGAATAATGCACACACACACACAAACACAGGCGTAAAACAAATCGCAGAATACATCCAATTAACTCGCTGTGAATTGGGTAATGTACTGGTAAATCATCAATAGCGTAAGTATTCCACTCTGCCGTAAGTACTACGTGACATGTGAAGCAAGCTTAATCGTAAAGTATGCACCAAACTCATGATTTCCTATGATGACCTTGAAACAAAAATGTCTGTAATTCATAGGACTCGTACACGAAAACCATATAATCTACTATTCAATTTTCTATTATGACATTTCGCAAAGATGCGGCTTCTAATAAGTAAGTTAATGGATCTACACTCACTTACTTCCTATACAAATAAATATTTATGAAAGTAATACAAAATTATAAACAAGCCAGCAGATATTGTTTATGGTGAAGTACTACTATATAAATGTCACACCGAAAGATCTGGGCCATTGGCTGAAAATCATAACGTCACAGAATCGGAGCCCGGTGAATTTTCTTCGCTACTACTTTCAAAAATAAGCATAAACTTGGAGAAAGTATTTTTTAGACGAACGTGTAAAGGTTGTAATGAAGTAGTCACAAGAAAGAAAAGTGTAATTAGGTGAAAACGCTTGAAAGTAATCACACTTACTTGGTTTGGGGAAGTGGCCTGATGGGGAGGAGGTTGACTCATACACGCGATGCAGCAGAGATCGCCAGCCGCGCAGATTCCGATAACGTTCGCCATCAACTGTGAACACGTCTTCAACACACGAGGCAATAAGTGAATTAAATTTAAAAGCCGACATTACATTTTGCATAAATTGAAGGAGTAAAATATAATTAAGCCAACGAGCTGCCTGGCTTCGCCCATTTTCTTACATATCATAAATACATGCATGGTTGCAGACATTCCTGCAGGCATGCAGTGTTTTGGATGATATCACCTGCCCAATATTGTCACACAATTCAGAGTTACATTGATAGAACCGGATCATTCGTCCACGGCAGTCCGCAACAGTAAGTTGAGTAAGATCACTATCATAATCAACATCATCATCATCATCATCATCACCATCATCATCGTCAACATAATCTTCATCTTCATCAGCATCATCATAATCATCATGATCATCATGATCATCATCATTATTATCATCATCATTATTATCATCATCATAATTATCATCAACAACATCATCATCATCATCATCATCAACATCACCATCATCATAATCTTCATTTTCATCGGCATCATCATCATCATCACTATCATCACCAACATCATCATCATCATCACCGCCATCATCATCATCATCATCATCATCATTTTCATCATCATCACAATCATGCATCATCATCATCACCGTCATCATCATCACAATCATCATAATCATCATCACAATCATCATAATCATCATCATAGTCACCATAATCATCCTCATTAGCATCTTTATCATCCTCATCCTCATTATCATCATCATCAAAATCATGCATCATCACCATCACCTTCATCGTCATCATAATCATCATCATCGTCATAATCATCATCACTATCGTCATAAGCATCATCATCATCACCATAATCATCATCATTAGCATCTTTGTCATCCTCTTCTTCATTATCATCTTCATCATCATCACAGTCAAATCACATCGGCGATTAAAATGTGATGCTTCACTCTCATATGACCATAAGTAAAAAAAAAAAAATCTTTAAAAAAGAAAAAACAAAAGACAAACATTAATTTAAAACAAAAAAATGTTAATGACGAGGAATCTATGAAGGGAGGGATTTACTTCAGATTGAGATACATGTCTACGCAACACACAGAAATTTTGCAGCACAAACGTAGCTTTACAAAAAGGAGATATAAGCGATACGACTTTATTTAAATTGACTTTAGCTGGTTCTTTCATTTTCAAATCTGCCTACCTTAATTCTTACGCTAATCTATTGCTAGGTGAGAAATCATTGGTCTACTGGGCAATAGAACTGAAGGCATACGTTAAACGTGACCAACGCATAATAAAATTACACATACTGATGTACTACACAATCGACCATTAACATGGAGTGTGATAATTGTGTTTCTTTATAAGGGGAAAACGTTGCTTAAAATAGCTTTATCTTTACCGATTGCCATATTAAACTCGTTACCCATTTTGCCTGAATTATTGATAGAACTACCAAGACATGTAAACCTGTCAACTATGTACAAATATACACCTTGCAATCACAGAGTTAAAGGAAATAGTGAGTAATCCTGTATGAGTATCTTGCCTTTTTAGGGTGCAAATTTCATATCGAAAGACGGAACAATATCAGCTAATCTATTCAAGGTGGCCTGAGTAGAATGTCGACGATCGAAAGATAATAGGATACCGCCTGCATAGTCAAGATCGACTAATCTATTGCTCGGGAGAACTTTAACACCTGTATTCTCAGCATATGGAGGAGAGTTGCTCAAAGTAGAATTTGTTACAAAATTAAACAAAATTTGTGAAACTGTAGAGCTTTGGAGAATACCACTTCTCGTAGTAAAGCTGTGTGTTAATTCTTTGTAGACCTTAACGCCAACAGAGATGTTTGAGTAGAGAGCGCGTATAATATTAACAAATTTTGTGGGCGCACCTCTTTTCGAAAGAATATCGAACTGGACATTTCGATCCACTGAGTCAAATTCAACCCTGAAGTCTAGAGTTACGGTTATTGTGGGACGGTAATACACATGTCGCTGTTCAAATCAATGTTTACCGTAAAAATATTATGTATTCAACCCCATATATATATATATATATATATATATATATATATGTATATATATATATATATATATATATATATGTGATTATCGGGCGTGTTGAATATAACAATACATAAAAAAATTCATTATACAATTTTATTCTTAAATTTAAATATTGATGTATTGATTTTATTTTGGTGTATACTTAGTTAAAGACAATGTTTGTGAAATTTATGTTCTACTAGAGTATATCATAATAACACTTATTGACTAATTAAATATTTTCTGTTAAGCAATATGTATATTTTTTCTCTACGTAGATTTACTAATCATATAAAGTGTGACTATTAACCAGGGGAATACAATACGGCTTAGTTACGCATACACCTTTTGCGATAGTACGTGAATTTGCCCTGTTGAATATACCAGAAATTCAAATATTTTTCAATTGATTAATATTAAAGAATGAGCATAATTTCGCCAGTAGCTACAGATACAAATTTTGAATTATTTTATGAATTTTACCCAACTAAAATTGTATGTTGTTTAAAGCCACATAATGCATTTTTACTTCAGTTTGGTGCTCTGTTAATTCCGTTTCTAGTCATAGTTAGTTGGACTTCTTTTTGCATTAATTTGTGCAGATAGAGGAATTGAATTAGAGATAAACCGGTTTCGATAAGTGTCAAAGAATAATGGTAGTCAAGATTTAGTTTTGGAATATAAACTTACGATAACTAGTTTTAATGTATATTGCTTATAACATTTGAACTAAAACATAAATCTTATTATAAAGCAGGTTTACAAAATAAAGTTTAAAAATACCACCCTATTTTTGCCACAGCTCAACTCGACTGTCCTGCCTGTTACAATATATAATGATTTCTTTAATGAGATTTGGATTAATAAAATTAACATCGGTTGCGCGGGTGGTGATAACAATTAATTTGCGAACTTGAAATAAATGCCTGACTCATTAGATTCCGAAACAGACGTGCCCAGGTTCGAGCCCTGTCCGCGGCATATTCTGTACAGTACGTGATGAGTTCCTAATATGGACGAAACCGGTCTACTGGATGAATTTTCGTTTCTACACAATACAATTCTTAGTTTATACTGATAAAAAGTAAGTAGTTAATGAGCCAGTTGTTTACATCAAGATCAAAACCATGATAATATTAAATGTTATCACTCCCCGCGTAACCAATGTTCGATTAGTTAATTCTTATGCTATATTTTTCAAGAATTTCATATTCTAAAATGGAGAAATACCGTGTCTGAACAGTATTAAATATTCCAAATATTCATTTCTGAGAATAAATGTCATTCTGAATTTTTAATCAATGTAGCAATCGTGATATCAACACCGATACTATTATACGCACATGCATTTTTCAGTATCAACTAAGTATTGTTAAGTGTGACAAAGGTAATTCATCCAGTAGACCGATTTCGTCCATATTGAGAATTCATCACGTATTATCCAGGATTTGCCGCGGACAGTGCTCGAACCTGGGTACGTCTGCTTCGGAATCAGGGGCTCTAATCACTGAGCCACCCTGCCGCAAACTACACACAATTTTCAGTTATATATTAATTAATGTCACTCAGTTAGTCTTTTTTCTATTAAGTGGAGCTCATATGGCATCCAGTTAGACTCAAAGTCCCAACTAACCATCCCCAATCTGTCATTATTGGACAGAAACCACAATACATAGGGAAGTGGTATTGAAATGAACTTTTATAAAATTAAACGAAAATTGGTTGCGCGGGCGGTGATAACATTTATTATAATCAGGTTGCGATCCTGATATGAACTTCTTACCCATTAAGTACATACATTTGTCAGTATAAACTAAGTATTGTTCAGTGTAGAAACGGCAATTCATCCAGTAGACCGGTTTCGTTCATATTACGAACTCAACACTTATTTTACAGAATTTGCCGCAGACAGGGCTCAAAACTGAGCACATCTGCTTCGTAATTTATTGCTATACATAAAAATGTATGTAAATAATGTGTAAGGTGTTAATATAAAGATGGGAAATTTGACTAAAAAGTCATTTTTATCACCACCCGCGCAACCAATGTTCGTTTAATTATGCAAATGTTCACTTCAATACCACTTCCCCATGTAGTGTGGTGTCTGTTCAGTAATGACAGATTTGGGATGGTTAGTTGGAACTTTAGAGCTGAAGGGATGCTATATAGTTTTCGCATCAAGGAAAGGCTAACCAGGAAACATTAGTTAGTATATGACTGAAAATTGTGCGTAGCTTTGTGTGCGGGAGGGTGGCTCAGTGGTTAGAGCTCCAGATTCCGAAATATACGTGCCCAGGTTTGAGCCCTGTCCAAGGCAAATTCGAAAACCATGTGATGAGATCCCAATATGGATTAAACCGGTCTACTGCATGAATTGTTTTTTCCACACTTAGATTATACTGTCGAATGTATGCACATAATGGGTCGGCGCGCTTATATTAAAATCGCAACATTGATTAAATAGTAATTGTTATCACCGACCACACAACCATTGTTCGTTTAATTATACGAATGACCTTCTTATTTCAATGACAAACGCATGCAAACTTTAGACAAATTTAATTATATAGGATACTTACAAGAAATTGGTTAGGATGATAGGAAGTTCGGTCTCACCTTAAGTCATCCCGAAGGTGATTCACCCATATTTTCAAGAATTGCGCATGTGTTATGGTACACCAAATAGAAGTTTGAACAGTTTATGAAAAACTTAATTGTCTAAATGATGTTGCAGCCTATTTTAGAGATGTCATTAATTTTAACTTGCCTTAACGCAGACGTAGACTTGCCCATAATGACATTTTGCAGAGGTATAGTTTGCCACATTGATGCATGTTATCTGGGTAAAAAGTCTTATATTTGCGTGACCCCCGTCATGAATGCCATTTTATAAGAATGTTTTTATTTAAAAAACATTATTTGAATATTTTTTAAAATTTTATTTTGTTTTTTCCTCCTGTTTATGTGGCAGTGAAGCATCATTTACTGACGACTTTTGTTTTGCTCTCACTAATAATTATGATAATGATGTTAAACTCGTAAAAGGAAGAAAAGTTGGTGAATTTGCATAATGTATTAACGATGCTTCAAATGACAGGTGGTTGTGTTAATCAGGAAAAGTTCACTATTGTGCAGAAAGGTTTTACTACATGATCATAGATGTCATGAGAGGAAGAGTGTAATTAGACGACGAAGTTCGACAGATTTTATTTTCGCCTCCTTAAACCATGCGGCGGCTGGTCTTCGTAAAAAATTACTGAGATTTCGTGCTAAGACTAGCCGAGATTATATAACCTCATGTTCGCGATTGGATCCAGCAATCAACCTTACAGACGGAGACCTAATGCTGTAAGAATATCCGTGCTGCTCATTTACGCAAATGATTGATGCATCTGTCGATGCAATTTTGGCAACATCGCATAAATGATTCTGAGTAGTAATTCTTACTGTTGCTTACTTTTCCAGCAAGTTTTAATTTAAAGCGAAACTATATGATTTGACATTTTTGAGAGCTGCCTTCTGTTTATGCAGAAAGTCTTTACTTCAAACATGGGTTTGATAGACAAACTTTCCATTCATCTACTGACAAAATGGCACTAGTACGCAAAACTTGAACTACTCGCGGTAAATGAACTGTAAATAAGTCACTTCCAGAGAATGAAACTTCAGATTCTAAACAGGTTTGTGTGACCTCAGCAGGTGCGAGTTCAACAGGAAAATGTAGTATACTGAATATTTTCCACGCCTTCGGACTTCTATGCTGAAGTTGAGGCTCTTTTCAGGGTGAACTGACTAAATATGCAATATATGTTTTAGAAACAAACAATCTTTTTAGCGTAGTTACTCTAAAAAAACTAATAATTATTGACGGCAAACTGGGTTACAAAAAAAATACATTAGGTTTGTTTGTGTGGATGTTACCAGAAATAATTCATTTTGTAAAAAGGCTACAGATAATCTTGGTCGGAAATAATTTGATTACGATTTACAAAAAATACAAATAGTTTACAACGGCTATTTAGCAACCGTTGTATTGTAATAAATAACTTTTAATTACAAATTGAGCTTTTTAGAAATAGCCGGACGAAAATTGTAACACAGTAAGCATCGTTCGGAAACATTTTATGCTGACAATGGCGTGGATAGTCCTCCCTCTACTAAGCTAGAACATGAATAGCCGAAGGCTATTATGCAACCACATACAGGTGTTATGCAAGAGCAACATCGGGGTAATGATGATAAGCTTGCTAATTTTTAACTTGCCGAATTTTGCTTCATGTTCCAGAATGTGACAATTGGCTCCAACGTAAACGCGGGTGACTCACTTTCACCTCCACTGGCTCGGGTCGCCAGGTCACCACCAGCACCACTGCTCGAACCTCCGGCGTTCCCATGCAGTGTTCTCCTAAAAGGAAACGGAATCAGCTATTCAGTAGACAAGCCAATTTTAGCAATATCCTCAAAAGGCTTCAGTTCATCTTACCAATCATATTAACTACATAATACTTACGTTTACAAACTGAGATCTACGTCACTTGTCTATTGAGTTCGTGTATAGAGGTCCAATTTCTAGTCAGCATATATCGTTTAAACAAATAAAACATGAACGATTATAACAAAAAAACATAATATCTATTTGCTTGAAACTAAAATCATATTAATAAAATAGAAGGCTAGTTTTGTTATGTTGTTCGACGACTGGTTAAATACAATTGGATTGGTGTTTACTTCAAGATCGCAAACTTGATTTAAATAATTGTATTAGCATGAAAGATTGAAGGTCAGGATGTGAGAGGACGGATCGCCTGGGTAATCAATTTTATTTTTAACAATGCAATAATCGGTTTGTTTAGACAAAATCAAATTTTAGTGTTTCTATTCCCCAGACAATCAGAATACTTTATTTCTCGTTAACCAGGTAGCCGTGCATTCGTCTTCGGTTTTATGTGGTCACGCAATTCTCTCAATCGACGAAACCATTTCTACGCGTCATATGAAGTAGGTGGACCTAGCTAATTGCGTTTTAGTTTGAATGTCCATGGCAGATGAGCTGATTAGTGGTAGTGTTTCGTCAGAAGGATATTGAGAAATTTAAATGTTGTTGCGCAGTGTTGTCATTAAAAAAGATATTATTGCACAGTTTTCTTGTGTGGGACAATTGATAGCACTCGTAGGTCGGTAAAATCTTGCATCCTTTTCATTTCCATGTGCACCGATTTTGTTTTGCATTGGTCGATGTATTCTCACTTGTTCCTTCAGTGTAAAGCCGTCTATCAGCGGTTGGTCTGAAAATGACTTTGTAACTAGATTTGTGGTATCCTCATTCAAGACAGATCTATTTATATTTATTTTACTTCCTAAAGTATTTTTGATTGTCTGCTCTAATATCTGGTCCTTATACCCAATCTCTAATACTCAAATTTATACACAATCTTATCCATATCACCCCCTCCCTGCACACAACCACCTATATACACATATGTGTACTCTAATTTAAAGTGACATTTATAGAATAAGTATAAGCAAACCATATGGATTGACATACACGCCTGTCCTTAAAATCTAGTTCCAACGTCATTTTTAAACAAGCAGCTGATGGACAGCTTTGGAGTGAAGCGAAAAATGAGAACCCATCAATCAAATCGAAACGAAACCTGTGCATCTGGAAATGTAAAGAATTCAAGGATTTACCGACCTACGAGTGCTATCAATTGTCCCACAGAAGAAAAATGCGGAATAATATTGTGAAGTTAGCATACTGTCAAGTTAACATTGGACAACTGACTTGTATATGAAACGTTCAATATGAAAAGTTCAATATTGCTAACTACTCGAGTATATTAGTGATAGGTGGCCGAGGTAGTATTTCTAATTCAGATTTCGGCATAACCCAACCTAAACGCTTTGAGTTGCATATGCTCCTTAACGTATAACTGAGATAGTCTTTCTACCTTAATAAGGAATTCGTCTGATGGCTTAATTCATAAATATAAATTTCGTGTCTAGTTCATGCAAAACAGTTTACGTTGACGATTGGGATTAAATATTGTTTCTAAACATTAATTAGGTGAGCCGTTCTCACTCAGTACCTATTTATTTTAGAACACGCAAATAGCATAGGTTGGTAAGATATTTAGGCAAATTCCAAGTGCGTGTCACAATTAGATGCAAAATTTCCAAGAGAGACCATTTATTTATCAGTTAATGCACGGTAAACTCAAACTGATAGATAAAGAGCTCTTTAAATTGTGTGAACAGAAAGTCTGCCAGATGTGTAACTCGACGTTCGCATCTGCTATTGCGGTCGGTCATATTGGCGATGGTCAAGAGAAGACGGCTGGCAATCATAATTGTCTCTTTTTGGTGACTAAACCGAATAAATAGCCTCTGTTCAATCTTTTCAAGTTTCTTAAATGTGTTGTACTGAATTGTATAAATTTATCTTGCTGTTCTGAACATGAGTACTGTTACCTTTCAGTGATGCAATGTTTATTGCCATTCACTGCGGAGCAATACACTCAGAGTATTTATTGCGAATACTGATGTGAGGTGTTTGGTTTAAGTAACGCAAGCACAAATTTTCATAATTTTATAGCGAATTCTTCTGATCAGTTGTAAGGAAACCATCGACTCATCTGCATGAGAAATTATCAAATTTTTCAGAAGCTAGCATTGTTGCAAACACAAACATGTGTATTTTCCTACAATTGTGTTTAGTTGCTTGGGCACGAGGTTCAGATGAACGATCGATATGAACGCAGTAATAAAGTGACCAATCTTTGATAATTTTTAATCGAAAATAGTACGTCTACATGTCAAGGTAAATGGTTACGTATATGGATTTGCTGGATTAACAGGTGTTCAGAAATAGTTATAATTTTCAACTTTGGTGAACAATAGCATACATTGTGTTGGTATCATATATCGACTCAGCAAGTATAGTGTTGGTACCCTTTTCAGAGTTGGCTTGGAAGCTTTTTTTTCAAATCAGGACATCTGCCAATATACTCAATACTGAGAATTGCCAACCAATATCTGTCAGGCTTTGATCTGCGCGGACTGTGTGGCTACAAATATGGTCTGTTTACTTTCGCAGTGGCTACCAGTAAGCTCTATTTAATCTAGTGTATGAGTGCACTTTAAAGTTAGGTGAAATAGCGGAGAAAATATCATGACCAAATATTAAGGAAAATCGGAAATGGCTAACGCTTAACCAGAGAAAAATCAGAGTACTTTCACAGTGAGGAGATCACACCATCGGAAGTTAGCCAAAGTCAGGAGCATCACGAATCTCTTTTACACCGCAGTAGTGGAACAGGTAATGGAAATGAGCAACTGTCCGTTGTAAATAGGGAATAATATAAAAACTAGTTTTCTGAAAGATTCTTTTGGAGTGCGAGCCATTGTAACATTCATAGTGCAAATAGAAAAAGAAATTTTATCAGATACAAGAACCGCTTCGTTCTCATTTTCTTCTCACGTATCCAAACATGAACATATCTTTATATATAAGGTGAAAGGCAAAATAAGAAACATGGAGAGAGCGTGAAATAAAGCAAACAACCAATCAATTGCGTGAATCACCTCCAGTTCAAGGTCAATGCCTGAATGTGCTTCTTCTGCTTGCATAAATCCAGGTGCAGTTTGTTAATCCATAAAGCTTCGTGTTTGGATAACTCCCTTCTGTTAATGCATTTAGTAATTAGCCTAAATGCTATGTCTGTAAAACTTACGTGTGATGTTTCAACGATGTGTTAAGCAATTGCAGACGTGTATTCAAAAGAAAAAAGACTAATCGAGTTACATTAGTTAGGATATGACTGAAACTTGTGTGTAGTGTGCGACAGGGTAGCTCAGTGGTTAGAGCACCAGATTCCGAAGCAGACGTGCCCAGGTTCGAGCCCTTTCCACGGCAAATTATTACCAGTACGTGATGAGTTCCCAATAAGGACGAAACCGGTCTACTGGACGAAATGCCTCTTTCACACTATACAATACTTAGTAGATGTTACTAAGTCTGGAATTCTGGTTAGTAGCTTAGAGAGTCAGGCTAAGTATGGATCTCAGGTGGACGAATTCGTCGACTTAATAGAACAAGGTGTTTATCAGCACGATATTGATCTTGGAGCCATAGATAGTCATAATGTCATTTTTAGGAAATTAGATTAAGACCGTAGCAAATACACACATTCTGAGTTAAATTAGCACGATCGTGGAATATTTGGAAGTAAATACGACGTCATTCTTTACTAAAAAGTGGAGAAGATGCTCAAAATAATTATTTTCTATGTTAGTGCAAGTAAACCAGAACCACATAAAAAATATGTCCATTATAATTATCATAAATAGGAAACCCGGGCAAAATTTGTCACCAAAATGTTCAACTTCGGCTTCTTAATCGCTTACCTGGCTTTGGCGAGTGAATTGGCGCCCGTAAGAGCCGAATTGACAGCACAACGTCTGTAGTGAAGGTAGACGAGAGTGTGCGCCGTCGGACAATAGGCCCATGTATAGGCTGGCCGCACATTTGCAAAATAGATGGCCGAGTCGACTGTGAGTGCCAGTCGAAGCGACCCGTAGCCCTCCCACGCCAGTCCAGTCAGTCGACTTCCCGGCACACACAGGCTGCGCAAATGCTGACTCAGCCAAAACAGAAAAGCAACCATTCCAATTGTGGCGAACAAACACACACACACACAAACACGAATATGATTGGCCAGCTTAATTAGCGCAACATAATTACGCTACTACCGAATTCCATTGCAAGCAAGAGGCGGATACAATCAGCACACAATTAAGAGCAAACTGTTAAATAGTTTAATTTACCAACAATTCGTTGTCAGTAATTAAACGAACATTGGTTGCGCAGGCGGTGATAACATTTATTATAACCAAGGCTGCGATCTTGACATAAGCACCTGACCCATTATGTACTCATATTTTGTCAGTATAAACTAAGACTTGTGTAGTGTAGACAACCAGATTCCGAAGCAGACGTGGCCATCTTCGAGCCCTGTCTGCGGCAAATTCTGGCCACTACGTGATGAGTTCCCAATAAGGAGGAAATTGGTCTATTGAATGAACTGCCCTTTCTACACTATACAATTCTTAGTTTATACTGACAAATGTGTGTACGTAATGGAACATGTGTAAGTAATTAATGAGTCAGGTGCTTATATCAAGATTGCAACCTTGATCATAATATTTTACAATGCCGCGTTTTGCGTACGCGGGTAGTAGCTTTGCACGGACAGTTTCACAAAGATCCGATTGATCACAATTTCCATTTTCGTTTTGTCTTCGACTGGGCTGAGTTTGCATTCTTCCCAATGGAAATGCGTGCAAAGCTACTACCCGTGTACGCAAAACGCGGCATTGGAAAATATGAAGCTGGCACTCCACCGCATTTCCATTGGGACGAATAAAAACTCAGCCCGATCGAAGACAAAACGAAAATGGAAATTGTGATCAATCGGATCTTTGTGAAATTGTCCGTGCAAAGCTACTACCCGCGTACGCAAAACGCGGCATTGGAGAATATGAAGCTGGCACTCCGCAATCAAATTTAAAAAAAACTTGATTATAATAATTCGTTTTCAGTCCAGTAATAATAACAGTCAAACAAGATGATTTATCTTCACAATTAAAGAAAAAACAAAGACACTCAGAAGCTCCATATCACACACACACACACATTCAAAATAAGTCAACCTAGCAAGTGAAAACCCGTCGGCAATTCAAAACGGAATACAACAAATGAGTCATCTTGTCACTTCGGAGGCGATAAGCAGCGGTGTAGCAGTTCTCCGCTTGCAAAACAGAGCTTATCTTATTTCGAATTTAGAGTATTAACTCTCCCGTTTAATAATATGCACTTCTGACCGAAATTTCATTCAACAGCCTGTCACGTGTCAATAGATTTTCGATGTTAAAATTGTTTTTTTCAATGTGAACCATTTACTGGCTAGTTTATTCTAAATAACAACTCGATCTCGTGTCCGTTTTTATAATGGCTTAACAGGTGCTCCAGATTGTTCCTGATTATTTAAAAGAGCGTAGCCGGCACAAATAGAAAGAACGTATGTCGAAAAGCTGGAGCCAGAGACTAAACGTGTCCACGGCTAGTGGACTAGTTTGTTTCACCACTCTTCTCTTAGCAGCTTAATGAAACCTGTCACGGAACTGTGATACAATAGCCCAATGGAAAAACAATACACCAAAACTAATATCCAAGAAATAATGACGCCATCGTGTTCAAAAATAAGCAAAAATCCAAAGCTTACTCTTAAACCACGCTGATTTGTGTCTAGCTTTATTATTTCTAATTAAACCAATAGGTTATCATATTACATTTTTATGTATTGGTTGTATTCTATGTCGTTTATATTAGTATTAGAGTTTGAATTATCAAATTTAATCTGAGGAATAGATCTATAAACCAATTTTTAATATGGATTTAAGAATTTCCCACGTCACTTATTTCAGGTAAGTTTTATACAATAAATATATTTCTATGTACAACATTCTGAATTAGGATGGCCATGCGTTTTAAATTCCGTTTTAAACTCCAATGTTTCTGATATTTCTTTAGTTTGCACAAAATTTAGTGGCATATATATGCACACATAAAAGTAATATTTCAAGATTAGAATATTTGCACAAATTGGTAAGAACTGAATCGGAAATGTGACTGTGTAACAACTGAAACCGAATCGAATAAGCAGATATCAGACAATGCGGCAAAAATAATGAGACGTTTAGAATTGCTCACTCATCCTCAATTTAATTCTCACATACATAAAAGATGTGTAATTTAGCCACAAAGAACGTCTATTATGATTGTATGTATTAGGTATTGCGAACCTAGTAACAATTTAGCTCTGTTGTGACCAGAAGAATAAACCACAGACAGCATGAACGGAAAGTATAATCTCATTCACATTTGTTTCGTGCTTACTGGCGACTGTAGCGTCCTATTATCCCATCCGTAAACATATTTTTTAATTCATCTATAAGTGCTTCTCAATTGACAGTCAGTTAAGGCTCCATCAGTAGTTCTAGCTCGTTCATGTTTTACGAATGCCTTCATTTCAGTTGTTCAATATGGAACCTTTCTCTCACCAGGGGCCGGATTGGTGTAAGGCACAAAGCGAACATATTTTGACACGACATAAATAGTTGAGGTAAAACAATAATTGATTGGTTAAGTACAATGGGATTGGTGTTTACTTCAAGCTCGCAAACTTGATTTAAAGCATTGTTACCACCACCCGCGCAGTCAATTATTGTTAAATTGTATTGTCTATATATGTATATGTGGCGAAAGCTGCAAACAGTTAATGTTCGCGACTGCATAGAAATTGTGCAGCCGACATTTCCAGTCAAGTTCAATGCATGCAAGACTGCTAGAGGTAATAGCCGCATATCTAAATTTGTTTTCCATATATATTCAATGCGGTTTGATCCTCGATAGTCAGTTTGCCGTCGTACTCTGATGATGATCATGGAAGGTCGAAAAGCGTCAGTGCGTTGCGGCTGGCGGTAGTTTTGTTATGTTGTTCGATGACTGGTTAAATACGATGGGATTGGTGTTTACTTCAAGCTCGCAAACTTGATTTAATGCATTGTTACCAATTACCCGCGCAATCAATTATTTTTAAATGATTAAAATTATTTCAATAAATATAAAGTTTTGTTTAATTAACAGATGTAGTGAATACGAAGCTCGTGTAATAAATAGTAGAATATAGGAAACCTAATAATGTAAAAGTTTTTCAAATTGATACATATATATATATATATATATATATATATATATATATATATAAATTGAATGACAATATGTTGAAGTGACACTATAATAACTTTGATATGGATCAATACATGTGTCTATAGGATTGCAGCTTCTGTAAAATAAGATTTTGGTACAAACTTAACCCTTGAAAGGATATATTGTATAAAGTTGTACGCCAGATCTAGTAAATATACGAAAGGTCACGACAAATATTGAAGTGAAATAACGAAATTGCATACATCTCCTTTTGGGTTGTAGAACTGAACGATGTTGATGCTCTGTTCTCCAGAATTTCTATTTGTTGGCGGCACTGAATGTCCGTCCTCAGCCAAGTCCACGTTCCCTTTTGCGTTTAGGGCAGCCGATGAGCGCCGAGTAAAAGAAGGCACTCGCTGGTTGCCGGCGATTGCTAACAGACTACCATCCTCATTCCATGCAGCACACACGATACTTATGCAGGTGTCCAATAGGATTGAGCCTTTAGGGTGGAAACAATAAAATAACAAATAAAAATCTGAAGTGAGTATACGTAAGCACAAACGCCGGAAGGAAATCAAATCGCTTAATTCTAATATATATTATAAATAATGTATATATTATATATACATATATATAACACATACAGAAACATAGCCATATACACTTATACATCAGCCCAAACAAAAATAGTAGTAAAACCGAGACAGACTAGTTGCCACCCACATAAACAAACGGAAGCGCAGGATGTATATAAATGAAAAATTGTAAAGTGATGTTTAAACGGCCGTTATCCACTTTGTTATTAATGTGTTTTTTATTTTTATAAAAAACATACCGTTTAACATTCGAAGGCAATAGACATTATATATATATATATATATATATATATATATATATATATATATATATTACTCAGTATATTTCTGGTTGTAAATTTTGTGGAATTTTGCTCATCAGTTGCGTTTTTATCATCATCATCATCATCATCATCATCGTCATGCATAATGTACAAAGCCAAAATTGACTAATGTTTCACTGCCATATAACCATAAAAAGCGACAATATAGATATATAAATAAAGACAATAATAATAATTTAGACACAAAAATTACTAGTGAGATTTACGATAGAGAGATAGAGAGAGATAGAAAGAGTACCTAGTTATTAGGCGTATATTTATCAAGATAACTCACAGAGGTGAGTTAAAATAAAAGGTGAAATTCTTTAAACAGATAATCTTATCCCATAATTATGAATAAGGTTTACAAGCGTAACTCTTAGGCATGAAAAATCTGCAATTTCCATTGACCAGCCGACGACTTGCTTAGGGTTAGTAGAGGCAAAGTTTATAGCGCGATAAATTACCTATTTAATACCATTTAGAATGACAAAATCATGCTGGTTACTTGAAATGAGTCGATCATTATGTTTGACTTAAAAAAACTAATTTTTATTTTTGTGCTAACGATTGCATAATATACTGTCTGCAGTCTTACCTAGGCTGCCCAACTCGGTTATGTTTTGCCGACTCAGTGCTTGAAATTCATCACATTCAAGAGAGAACCAAGCTGGATTCTGACCGCAACCACATTGCACAAATGATAATGCAGACACTTGACCAGCAATGTTTACATCGTATTCAAACAGTAGCCAGTTTTCTGACTTCAATAGTACATTTTACTCACCGGATCGCAATGATTCTTGGATAGTCTATAAAAACCGATATTCCGGTAAATTTTGTAAATATTACACTAATTATTAACCAGCACTGGCGCGCACTTTCTCCATTTTTGTTTTAATGGTGGTAATTTGAACTGTACTCGTTCATACGTTTAGAACGTTGACGTCCAAGTTCACACATCGGCGAGGCAGAAAATAAAGGTTATTATTAAACAACTGAGACTTTTTACAATCAACCTTGGATAGAAGAACGTTCTCATTTTGTATGTAGGTAAGAAATGCCTACTCTCGAAATGATAGGTATAATAACAGGTTCACGAAACACTAACTTGAATAATGCAACTTATGAGACGAACCATTTAGATATATAAATGAAACGGCTACGCAAAATAGCATACTTGATTTATTAGCTTTGTAGTAAAATATTGAACAATGAAAGATACCGACAATATTATACCAAAAATATTTCCATTAAAGGAAGTTACTGGGAACGACACTATGGTGGACACAGAATAGTTAATTATGATTGGTTGCACGAACGGTGATAGCAATTTCTATAATCAAGGCTGCGAACTTGATATAAACGCCTGACCCATTAATTACTTACATTTGTCAGGATAAACTAAGAATTGTATAGTGCAGAATAGGCAATTCATCCAGTAGATCGGTTTCGTCCTTATTGGGAACTCATCGCGTACTGGTCAGAATTTGCCGCGGACAGGGCTCGAACATGGGTATATGTTTCTGAATCTAGTGCTTTAAACACTGAGCCACCCTGCTGCACAATATGATTCTTGTGTATCACAAGTTCGCAAAAACTTGATTTAAATAAATTCTCTCAATTTTCGCACTAACACACATACACAGAGAAATCATGCACGTGTATCAAGGTAATTCGGAAAACTGTGGCAGTGTGGTTCAGTGGTTAGAGCACCAAATTCCAAAGCAGGCGTGTTCGGGTTCGAGCCATGTCCGCGGCAAATTCTGACCAGTACATGATGAGTTCCCAATAAGGACGAAACCGGTCTACTGGATGAGTTACTTATCAACACCATACAATACTTAGTTTATACTGGCAAATTTATGTACTTAATGGGTCAGGTGCTTATATCGAGATCGCAACCTTGATTATAGTAATTGCTATTTTTTTAAACAGTTCAGAATACCATTTGGCATTTTTTCATAACTGTCTATCATAACCAGTTTGAGTAGATAACATTTAAAAAATCATTATTGCCATAATATTCGATCATTTTTAGAGTAAATGTTGGTATATTCGAATAAGTGGCTGTGTTATAAAATAGTATTTTCAACCGTAGTTGTAAATTTACGCATTCTGACACAACGTTAAAAGGAATCTGAAGATAGCACAATAAGAAAACGCGCAAAATTTCAGTTTGGCCGGCTGGCAGCATTTTAATTACTTATAAACAAACTTCCTTACTTACCTGATCTGTATTGTGAATAGCACAATTTTTTTCTCAATCACTTACTTTTTTGAAAATATCGCGGATACCTTTGTCGATTTCCTGCCTCAGTCCACAATTCATCACACGACTTTGGAAAACACTAATATAACGAGCGTGATATTTTTATTAGCCGTTCCATTCTGTGATTAGTTGCTTGATGATGATATGGAAAATTGCATATCAAAACATTGCCAGTCATTCTGTTTATGAATTTAAGTTATTTCCATTTTTTGAGCGAGTCTTCAGATTTTGAATTTTAGAACTTTTGTTCGGTTACCTGCATTTGAATGTTACGCGATATTCGCGGTTGGACAAACGGTTCAAAACAATTATACATCTCTATTCATAACTGCGAGTTTATTTCTTACCAGATACTTTGTGGGATAAAGTGTTTGTCCATTAAAATAATAAGTGACATTAACTAGGTATGTTTTCAAGCTTGAATTGTATATTTCTGATTCATTAGGCAGAGAATCAGACGACACAAGACCATATTCTTAAGTTTCCTGAATCAAGACACAATATTTACTCTTCGTTTTTGTAACAAAATGGACTCCAGTCACAAATGTAAGAACATAGAGGATTTATGCGTGAATCTTGAGGAAGTTAATTTAGTGGGCGAATGTGGCAAGTTTGAGATGTGAACATTTATGGAGCATTCCATAAAATATTTTCTTCATATTAGAAAGAACATTTTCGTAAGTGCTTTAATATACTTAGATGAGAAAGGGTCTGGCATTAGAAATGGTTGGTAATGATGTAAAAACTGTACGATAGCTTGTCTGTATATTCTGGTCAATATATGACATTAAATCATTAATAATTACAAAAGAATTCTATAAATAAATATATACAGCAAGCAACTTATTACTGCAGGGATTCATTTAAGATAAAGTAACTCAAAATAGGAACCCAAACAAGCTTGTTATCAATGGAAAAGCAGTTAGACAGTAAGTTAATTGTATTGATAAAACTTAAAGTTGTTGCATACGCGTGTTGATATGTTTTACTTTTAGAAAATAAAAGTGCTTCTGTGAAACCCCTTTTTGTCTGTGAGAAATGTATACTGTAGTTGCTTTTTGATTGAACTAAATCGGATTGGTTTATTTCCACATTCTTTCCGGCTTACAAGCAGGTTTTAGTGCTGGTTTTGAAAACAATTATATGGAAGAAATAAATTATGACGGGCAACAATTTATCATGCAACCCACAACAATTCTGTCTAGTAGTAAAATCGACTACGGCAAAAAATTCAATTACACTATATTGTATGGAGGTATTTGATTGCCTTATAGGATAAGAATTACGCAACAGGATGAAACAAGATTGCTTCTTATTTGTGCTTATTTAATTAGATTTGTCAGTAAACTAAACGTAACGATAAAAAAGTTCATTCGATAAAGAAAAATTCACTTTATGTAAAATAAGAAAGCTCACTTGAATCCTTCAGGTTACGCATCAGCTGACATCTTCCAACGTCATAACAGATTGCCAGATATGGCCTGTCACCTGAATGATCTTGTCCAGTTCCTGATCCATTGTAAATAGAGTAGGTTGATTTATACCATTCGATGGCAACCAGCTGAGCCACGCCTTCAACGTTGTGCAGACAGTGAATGTCCAACTTCGACTGCTCAGCAGTTTAAAAGGCACACATGGAAAAACTAAAAGATAAAATTGTGGCGGTATGTCTGTCGAGTGATTGGAAATAGTTGTAACTCGGAGGCTCACAAATAGATTTATCCTTTAAAATATTAACTCTTGACAGATCTTAGAGCGTCACTTGGTGAATCAAATATCTCTATGTATAAGATGTTTTGTATCAAGCAATCGAGACATGAGGCTGTTTAAAGTCAGTTAGAAATATCAAATGAAAACTGATTATACAATCTCATTGGCGCGTGTATTTCACGCCTACTGGTTGCTCATCTATGAGAACTGAAACTATATTTCACATAGCACAATTAACTATTATGTGGGCTTCAAACAGTGTTTCAGAAAGAAAGTTAGAATATGTCAATTTGATTGTAATTACTTGTCTTGCTGATGTTCCATTTATGTAATCGTACAATGTGAGCACATTTATCACGGAATACATTTATTATTATAAATAAGAAATTAATACCAGCTCTTGGCAACCACAATTACATAAATAACATGGAGTTTCACATGTAAAAAAACTACATTTAAGGAGAAATAGGCATCGGAATATAAAAATTGCTTAATTGATGAACATTGTTATTTAAAACTAATTCACAGGTAATGATAAGATATGCCGACTTCGGTGAATTTTTCTTCAAATTTATCCCAGATAGAGCATTTGCTTTTATTGCCGTTTTTCGTTTTGATTAGTTTCGGCATATGACAACAGTCATTGTGTCCCAAAAATCAGCCATTAGGATGTTAGAAAGGCCTGTTTGCAATTTACTACAGACTTAAAGACAATATTATCGAAAAACCAACCCAGCCTAAGGCAAAAATGTATTGAGCTAGTATTAAATAATTAACTTGTACAACAGAAGTTAAAATATAACAGACTCCCTATTCAGAACATTACAATTGCCTTAAAAAACGAGATCAGATATATGTTGTCTGGCTAACGTGAATGTCTCCATATCTTAGTTGCAACCGAAGATCACTTATTAATTGATATTGCGCGCATTAAATAAAATTAAATGTGTTTGTCACTTTGCAAAACGTATTCTTCTTCGAAACTCACTTTTTGTTTAAGCATATTCTTTGAATTTATTTGCTTAACATAGTTGGGCCATTAGAAGCCATTCTTAAGATCTTTATGCTTTTAGAAAAATATCTACTATAACAACATCACTTACTATGCAATTTTGGGACGAACAGTTTCCAATGTTTTAATCCTTACTAGTATATACATCCAATTGTAGGTTCGCATAAAATATTCCACCGGATCATAGTTAGTAAAAGATTGTCGAATATTCAAATCGCTTCAGTAATTCGCGAATCCTTTGAAGTAAGGCAACATAATCTGTATATTCTTACCATGCGTAATAATCTCAACACGCTCAAGTGATGCAACTAAACTACGCGTGTTATTTACATTAACACACTTGTCTTTGTCAGCGGTTAAAGAGAAATAGTCTTTGATGTCAGTTTCAAATTTTTTTCAATATAAGCAGGCTCAAAGGAAGCCCAGCCAGAGGTGTACTGAAGACGCCATTTTAATGTGAGTATAACTTTTTATAGCGTATGACATAAAGATGAAATTGGAAATAGATCTTAAAGAAATCAAATACAATGAAAAGATAAATGAGATTTTCATGCAAGATTAATCTTACAGATAGGTGTTTCTGCGGAACACCCTATTTGTAATCAGCAGAGTAAGTTTAGGCAAGGTGAAGTTAAGGACCCGCGCTTGATTTTATGTTACAGGCGGATATAGTATATCCTCTATCGTGTTAAGTGAAACGGTATACCCAAAGTATTCTAAAGAATTTTATATTGTCAAAGTAACTAAACAGTCAATAAATAGGCAAAAATTATATTTCTAGATGGTTCAATTTTCGAAGACTACTATTTTGCTTTTAAAATATATAGAGAATTAAAATTGATTTCCGAAGTGCCAGGCGGTATAATAAATAATGTTACAATAAAATTATGCCAGAGTTAAAATGAGAATTGTAATTATTAACAACATAAGGTAACATTAGTAAATAAATTGAAAATGGAATTGGATGAATGAACAGAATTCTGCCTACATTTTATAGTGATCCGTAAAAAATAAAGAAGGCGTATCAAAAATTAATTACCGAACAAGGTATGTCTAATAAAAACGATTTAATAATAAAACCAGTATAATTAGAATTGACGTTTGAAAATTATAGCATTGGAATCCAACGACTCTGTGAGCTCATCCGCAGTAGATCTCAAGTTATTCTTGTCAGCAGAGGACAATGCACCAAATCATGAATTAGAGCGAAGGGAGAAAAATAAATTTACGTGCATGTCGTCTCAGGTAAACTTATGTGATTTTGTATCAATAATAATAATCATACATATATTTGGCATCAAAGGCCAACAGGCCCGACCATTGAAATAAAAAATCAAAGGTAGGATATGTGGAGGTGAATGAAATTGTGACTAGCAAAGTTCTTAATAACATGGGGAAGTAGTTGAGGAAGAGAAATGTTTTCATCAACTTCATGATAGTTCAATCTGGTGAAAAATAAAAACTAAATTCCATTTGACTAGACAAGATCAATTGGAGTTCAGTCCATGAAGTGTCCGAGCGTCAATGCGGGGTAGGCTGAGTTCGGACAGATCAGTTTGAGTGTGAGATCGAAAATGATGGCGGACCGGAAGCAGATCCACGATTATTATTGTTGGAATTTATCAACATAATTTATTATTTGATTTTTACTCGTTTTGCATCAACAAACATTTTAATACTAGAGAAATTATAAAAAAAATATCACTTACGAGTAATTAATTTCGTTCATAAGATCACAGTTAGCCTATCACTATCAAACTTGGCTCATCCAAGTCACCACTATGCTACAAACCATAGCAACTCTTCAATCCAATCTAACCACACTCCCGTTATATTTAATAAAATCTATCTCTTCTCCAAAACCACAAGTTTATTCAACGCTCTTCCCACGGATATAAAGCTCCTATCCCATCACGAATTTAGAAAGGCGGCTCACAATCACTTCTTTAACAAATTTCTAGGCGAGGCATCTGATTGGAAGCGAAACTGGTTCCTCCTTAACCCATAACACTTCTTTCTATCCCTAGGCTATTATCCAGTTTCGGAGCGTGAAGTCTCTTCGGGCTAGCCCCCCTTTCAACCATTCCCCTCTCACTCACAGTCTCTAATAAGGACTCACCGATACCATTTCTATTCTCGTTTTCATTCTACCACATTCAAATATTGATTGCTATGCCACAATCTGCTCTACTAAATCTCATCTATTTGTTTCAGCAAACAATGGGAAACTCAAAAGACTACTGGACCATCTAAAATTCATCGGACGCTGGGTTCTCCACGCTTTCCATCAGCCGCAACCTCGCTCAACTGAAGTCAATAATCCCTGCACGCAACACTGGAGTACAGACTCTTCTATCTAGTCGATCCTTCCTAGTCTACTGAAATCTCCATTCCATCAGAACGATCTATTGCGAAGTTGATGAAAAGACTTCTCTTTCTCAACTCCCCCCTCCCCTGTGGTTATATACTTTGCTAGTCACAGTTACATTCAATTTTATATATCCTACTTTTGATTTGTGCCTCATCATTTCAACGGTTGGGCCTGTTGGCCGTTGTTGCCAAATTAATTTATTATTATTATTAAAATTTAAAATTAAACAGCGTAATTAACTACCAAAGTAAACAATATCATTCACAATAACACTGAAGGTTTACTATCAATTTGTTGAGTAATAACAGCATGTCGAAGAACAGGAGACTCTTAACTCACTCTAAAATTGCCCATCATGTCGTATATATGTATATCACCACTAGCTGATCCGAATAGAATTATTTTACCATCTGGAGACCACTCCACCACGACTAAACTTCCACAGTTTATGTCTCGGCCCCAAATCCGATTACCTTCTTTAGAGCCGACAATGACTGCACCATCTTCATAAACTATACATATGCGTTGACCTTCTGAATCCCACTGGATCACTTAATCATATTTAATGCATACCTTCATGCTTCTGACGCAGGATTTGTTTCTATTATTGATCATTTCTTCATACCATACTCCTTTGTATAACATCCATACAATAATAAGTCCTTGTTGATCTGAAGTTGTAATCTTATTAAACTGTTCATTCCAAGATATAACTTGGACGATATCTAGACTAAACTAATTAAAATAAAAACCTTTGTGGCCTTCAAGAGTTTGGTTCATGGTCAATGTTGTTTGAGCTGCAAGACCTTTCACCTGCCCATTCGTTTGAACATCAAGTTTCAATATTTTGAGTAAACCATTATCGCCTCCGCAGGCGATATAGCCATGTTCTTTATTCCAACCCAGAGAATAAAGGTTATGACCATTAGGGATGGCAATCTTTAATTAATTTAAAATTAGATACCTTTTTGCTTAAGTAAACAAACATTAATCGAGCAAAATAATAATTATTAGATAAGTAAATTATTATGTTCTTCTAAAATTAATTGATCAAATAGTAATATAAAATTGTATAAAAAATAGGGAATAATAAAAAAATTTTAATGCAAAAGAGAATGTAAAACGTCAAAAGATTTATTTTATAAAATCTATAACATATAAAAACCTTTCAAAAAATTAATCTAGAATATTTTAAAGCTAGCGGTATTTATAGCACAGACTCGACTCAATTTGGAAATGCTTCAAAAGAATACAATAAAATTTCTTTTTATTAGTGTAACGAACCATATAGCGTAATGTATAATGCTACACAAAGTCGTCAAGTATACAGTTATGTTGATGTCCTAGAAGAAGGCCGCGTCAAGGCTCCAGTCCTATTTGCTCATGAGATCCCCATTGACGCCAAGTCAGATTCAGTCTTAGTGAGTTTATAGGAGTCTGATAAGATATTTTTCTCATCCCTTTATTTTACGTGCATGCCTACGATTCTGTATACTCTGCTATCAGTTAGACGCCATGTTAATTATACACACACAAACACACACACACATACACTATGGAGGAAGATATTTCCTCCGACAAAATTAAAGTGACAATAATTGATAAATTTAAACCACGTTGACTGATTGAAACGAATTTTATTTAAAAAGAAATTATTCGTTTATTTTTATAGAATGTTCTTTGTTTAAATACTTAACAGTATATATACTTTGAATTGTGCACTATTTCAGTTTCGGTTGTGTGTACGTGACTGGTTGTTATATATTCGGCGTGGTGCATTTATTTCATTTCCTCCATTTTATGTTTACTCGATTTCCACAATATATTCCTGTTAACACATTGTCTTTTATCGTACATATTGGGGACGTTCTGGAACAGGTAATTTAATAATTCTGTTTTTCATGTCTATTTCTTTCCAGGTTATTTGTTCGGGTGTTTTGTAAAGTTAAGAGGTTTCACATTTCGGTTGCCTAACATTAAATATCAAATTAATAATTAAGTACGATCAACATGGAAGCTAATCTTAAGTTTGAGGACACTTGCGAATTAACTCAAGATATGGCAGTAATGAATATGATAGATGGGAATGAGAATACTAGCGTGTTAGATTCAGTTATACAATTAAGGACTGAAATCGACCTGGCATCTATGAGGTTATCAGATAACAATAGGTTTGGAGCCTCTACAACACACACACACACATATATATATATATATATATATATATATATATATATATATATATATATAAATACTATTTATATAATCGAAGAATGAGTATTCAAGTAAACGATTTAATATCAAAATCGAAAAGAGTAACAAGTGGAATTCCACAGGTATAAAGTTTGGGGCTAATTTAATTTAAAACCGTTTTTTGCACATTTGTAAACTAAGATACTTAACGGTCGAGTTTGCAAATTCGCTGATGATTTAAAAATAATCTTTCCAATTGATCCAAAAGATTTCGAATTCTCCAAAAATAATTGGACTCTAGATTTTTATGACTCAAGTAGGTATTTGACAACACTAGGGCTGAGAATAAACAGCAAAAAGACGACAGCTTTAAAAATAAGTAGCAGAACAGAATTTAATTATTTTTATTTTCATGATGCTGTAATTAATGGTGTTTTTGAAATTAAAATTATGCAATAAATTAAGGATTTATGCATAACTATACAATTTACAATTTCTGCTGGGAGACATATTGAAAGGATAGGAGGCAGTGACAAGAACAGATGGGCACTAATAAATAGAATTATCTTATCGAATGAAATAAAATTTAAAATGTTTATAATATGGATTAGACCGATACTAGAATATGCTGCCGCTACTTGGAACCCTTTAAAAAAGGTTTGTCCAACAAGATAGAAGCTGTACAAAGAAAAATTGTGAAACAAATTAGTCCTATCTCCTCCACTATATACGCCACTAGATTACAGTTTGTATCACTGCAAACTTTATGGTTTCGGAGGATGTGCTATTGCATAAAAGGTTTCCATTTGAACCAGTGGGCTGGTGCCTATATGAATCCAATAAGAAAGAGTCATGAAGTTGGAACTAGATCTGGTCATTTGACAATATCCCCACCGTTGGTGGGGAATGTTGCGAGCAAGCTATTCTCTTTTTCAAAAATTTACAAAATTTACAATCAATTGCCAAAGGGACTTAGAGAAACGCCTCCAACTAAAATGTCTTTTAAATTTTTATCTACCGAACTAGAAAAGTGTTCAATCCTGCTGATATTTTAAATTTTGATTATGATAATACTTTCTCATGGTTGAATAAAAGACAAGGTTAATTGTTATCAGCAGCATAACTTCTCGAGATTCTATCTTCAAGTTTTGTATTATTAAAATTGAAATTTTATGCATTATATCATCATGTTAATCAACAATACATACAATCAATTGCTAGTCATGGTTCCCTTTTTTTGCATAATGTTACACTCAAAATTATACCTTAAATTTTCCTATTTTTGATGAAGAATCTATCACTCTGTACAGACGAACTTCTTAATTTTGATATATTGTACAGTACAAATATTGAAATTTACTTATTTACATAAGACTATTTGCACATATATATGTGATGTGATATCTTTTTATATTGTACATTTTCCAATTTTATTATTTGATGGAACATGTGTGGTTTGAATCCAAATGAGATATTCTATTCTATCCCATATATATATATATATATATATATATATATATATATATATATATATATATATATATATATATTCCTTTGAATTGGTGAGTTTAATAAAATTCATTGTAACTTCCCATGGGAAAATACAAAAAGAAATTTTGTATCAGATATGAACGTTTCTTTCTCATTATCTTCTCAACTACTAATAAACATCTCTTTATATAGAAATTGGAAGACAAAACAAGATATAAATATTTAAACAAGGAGTTTTTGTGAAAAAAGGAAAACAATTATTTGCGTGCTTCACCTCCAGTTTAAACTCAATGCCTGAACATGCCTTTTTTGCTTGAATAAATTCGGCTGCAATTTGTTTACCCATATGGCTTCGTATGTGGCTACGTCGTTTTTGTTATTGCATTTGGTAATTATATTAAATGCTACGTCTGGAGAACAAACGTTTGATGTTTTGACGATGTGTTGCGCAATTGCAGACGGTAGTCACCATTTGATTTAAAACGGATTTTTTAATACAATTTTCTATCATTTGAGCAATTGTTGAGGCCCCAAACCTATTGATATTTGTAAGTCCTCCCATAGATGCCAGTTCGCTAGGAAGTCCTAACATTCACAGTGGAGCCTGTTTTGCCTACATTGTTATCTGTGTCAATAAGATTTAAATCCATTAGGTCCTGCCCTAAATGAAATACATCTTCTAATTCTAATATCGCATTCATGATCAAGAATTATGATACTTTTAATTGACACTTACTTGTGGCAGAAGGTGAAAGTTGGAAAAGCTATATCTTCAAAGTAATAATCTGCTTGATGTGTACGCGTGACCCACACACAAATAAATTACCTGTTCCAAAGACTCCTCCTCAGTGTTATATTATATCAGAACACAAGGCAAGTGTTGAAAGATGTATATTGTATAATGTTGTAATCGTTTATTATGGAGAGAAATGTTAAAAATGCAGCAAACGAAAATCTACAACCAGCTCGGAAGCATGATACTCAAAAACTGAAAATAGCGCACAATTTTAAAAATCAAGTCTTTAAACAAAGAGTGTTCTGGAAAATAAAAGAAAAAATTCTTTTTAAATAAAGTTGTTACAATCAGCTATGGTGGTTTAAATTTATCATTCAAGGTCATTTTATAAAAGGCGGAGGATTCAACATCCTCTACACACACCACCTTCTCAAAAAAAAGAGGAACGACTAATAGTAGATGTAATCATCGTTCTTCGGCTGACGTAGTATTCTTCCAGATCGTTTTGTGCATATTGGCGCCCTTGACGTCGTCATCTCGCCCGATATAACATTCGCTGGTTCTTCAATGTCATCTGGCGTCGACAAATAATTTTCATGCTGTGATTCAGTAGAATAAGATTTTGATAAGTTAGGCAACGGGTTTTCAAATTGCTGCATTTCATTATGTGTCTGCAAGATGGGATTGCACACCTCAGATTCGCCCATGGAACGGTCATTCAACGCATCTTTTAATTCGGTCACACCATCAATCCAGATAAACTGGGGAATACAGCGATCCAACGTAACACAATCCTCAATGCCATTTATTTCTATGATGACATTTTTATCAGTCATCCTCTTGACCTTGTATGGTCCTTTGTAAAATGGTGTTAGGCAGTTCTTCCTATTCCCATTAGTAATATAAACATGCGATGCCGATTTTAAATCAGAGGACACATAGCATTTAGTTTTAGGTTTTCTAGTTTTGGTTGGGGCCAACCGACACATCTTGTCTCTAAGTGCTCCTACAAACCAATCTACATAACTAGAAGCCCAATCAAGACTACATGGAGCTTCTAGAAGAAGATCTCCAGGCAACCTTAATGGTTCTCCATAAACCAGTTCTGCTATGGAAGTACCTAATTGTGCCCTATATCCGTTGCGCATGGTGAGTATTACCATATGAAGCTCGTGTATCCAGCTTTTTCCACTAGTACACCTTAATGCAGCTTTCAGTTCACGATGTAGCCTTTCTACCATCCTATTCGCTCGTGGGTTATACGCGCTAGTATGTAATACAGTAGTTCCCATGATGTTGAGGGATCTTATGGAAAGCTCGGAAATAAATTGACTACCACGATCACTAGTGACCTTTTCCGGAACACCATAACGCGATATCCAATTATGTAGAAACGCGAACAAGACTTCTTGCGCTGTCATTTCTTTTAAAATCGTCACTTCAAATTGACGACTAAATCTATCTACCATAGTCAACAAGTATTTGCTCCCATTAACCACAGACATCTCGACAATGTCTATGTGTACGTGTCTAACCGTCCAATTGGTATTCCAATGTTCTTTATATCGGTCCTGGTATGTCTCCACACCTTTACATCGTTTGACACTTGGTACAGGCTCTCTACCTATACCCGTATATCTTTAGGACATATGTATTATACGTATCTGTCGTTGATTAATCGTACAGGGTTTTAATGGATGGATGACCCATGTTATGCAACACTTGGATAATCTTGGCCCGTAACTCCAATGGCACATATGGTCGTGGTTGACTTCTAGATGTTTCGCATAACAACCACTTGCCACTTATGAGCTTACGAACATATCCTGGTCTGTTGGACAATACTAATGTAAAGGGATCTGATCCTTGCGCTTCCTCGATTTGACCAACGAAATCGTGCATTGATTCATGTGAATTTTTCATTGGACCCTGAAATAGCATCTCGACATCAGCTTCATTCGGTCGGCTAAGTGCATCGGCCACCACATTCTCTTTACCAGCAACATGAGACACTGTGAAATCAAACTCTGCTAACCGTGTTATTTGGGAATTTACCTACGAGTAATCAAGCCTAGCTGTCTTTTCTACCAAGTATGTTGATCAATGGCTTGCGATCGGTCAATAACTTAAACTTGTAGGACTATCTAAGTAATGCTCGAAGTGTAACACTGTATACACGGCTAGAAGCTCTTTGCCAAACGTATCATAACGTTTTTCTCGATTGCAGCTTACGGCTATAAAACCCAATCGGTTTTACTACGTCCCGATCTCTTTGCTGTAGCACTGCTCCTAATGCAACATCTGATGCATCAGTGATTAGTTCGAAAGGTTTTTCCCTATCTACAGGTGCTAATGTGGTTACGTCACTTAAAATATCCTTGGCCTTTTGGAAATTTTCTCGGTCTTCTTGACTCAAGATGATAGGCCAAGACTTCTTGATCGTGCTCTTTTCCAGAGTGAGATGTCTTGTTAACGATCCAAGAATTCCGGCTAGACCTGGAATGAATCGACGATAATAGCTGATCATGCCCAAGAACCTTCGCAACTGGCGTACTGTTCTGGGTTCAGTTACGTCCTTAATGGCTTGGACCTTATCTTCCAAAGGCTTAATTCCGTCTTTGGAAAGTATATGACCAAGGTATTTAACTGAAGAGCAACCAATATTACTCTTATTAGGTTTGACCACCAATCCATATTGTTCCAGCCTGGTCAAAACCGTTTCCAAATGCGTACGATGTTCGTCTCGTGAACTACTAAAAATTATTATGTCATCAATATATACTCTCGCAAATGGACAATTTTGAAGGATTTCTTCAGCCAAACGCTGGAATGTCTGATCAAGTGTTTTCAAACTGTGCTGTATTCGAAGAAATTCATGCACACCCCTCCTGGAAATATAACTGCGGTGAGTGGTATAATACTTTCCTCAATCGGTACCTGGTAGTACGATTTTTGGAGATATAAATTTGAATAAACGTCATATCCCATTATATCTCGGAGTAAGTACTCTGTTTAGGGAGAACATAAGAATCACCCTTTGCCACTGAATTTAATAGACGTTAATTTCCACAAACTCTCTATTGTCCCAGTTCAGGTTTGGGAACTAAAACTATTGGAGAAGCATAATTGAAATTTGACCTTCTACAAATCCCCTCTTTGCGCAATTGGTGAAATTCCGACACAGCTGCTTGTTGTTTGTGTTGTGCCAAAGGTTGAGCTTCAGAATACAACGGAGCTACCAATTTATCTGGTGTTCTACCCTATTTTCAAACCTATTCTTTTGGTAATTAAAAGGTTGAAACACTGCTAGGTGCTTCTCGATTATATCAGCAAAGTCATGTGCGACTGTTGGACGAGGTAAGAGGGACTGTTCTAATCACGACACGTTAGACTCATTATTTATTGGATGTCCCTACGCCTTCTGTGATAGTCCCAGCCTTGGGGTCTAATGCCAGCTTGAATGTGTCAAGAAATCCATGCCAATGATATGGTCCTGACATCGGCTACTAGAAAATTCCATAGGGAGAAGATTTCTGGCCCACTTACAGACATTTCATCCCTTTACTTCAATTGGACTACCATTCGCGGCCCATAGTTGATAATCAAATGTGGGGCAATCTGCTTCCACCACGTCTGACCTAACTATGCTTACCTCCGCACCCGTGTCTATGAGAAATTCTAATCCAGATAATTCATCCTTAATAATGAACTTGTTGCTGGACACTCCGGCAATGTTTTCAAGATCCCCGCTTAGTGAGAATCGGACTCTTTTGCCTTTTATCTGGGTGCTATTTATACTAGTCGCCTCTTTTGCTTTGAGTATGCCTTTTAAAGGCATATCTGGGAGCCTTTGCAATGGAACCCCCCTACGGCTCCTACTAGTGGGGGGTTTTTCCCTTTTCCCGGTGACGGATTTCTCTCAACCGGTTTTGTGCTTCCTTTCCATTTGGGTCCACCTAATCGCGGGTAATTATAATTTTCATCTTGGCACTTCGCACTGCGTCCATATTCGCCCTGTGCCTTACCCCATCCGCGTGGCCCTTCGAAGCGTTGACGCGAGTGACTCCTTCGGCGTCTAATATCCTGGACCTGACTCTGAAGTTGTGCGACATCACTACGCAAGCTAGCAACTTCCCTACATAAGAAACGCAAACTTTCTTGTGTGGTCAGGTGGTTTTCGGTATCTGCCCTCACTGGCTGCATCGTTACAGAATCTGCCATTACAGCATGTACTTGTGGTTCTTGCTGTTTATACACGCCGTCTAACCCTCTGAGTTTTGTCGGCCAATCTATATTCATTGTGTCAAACACTTCCATTGTTGTTCTGAGCCTAACTGGTAACTCAGCTGTAAAATGGAGTTGACTACATCACTAGATATATTCAACCTGGAAGCTTTCGTGCAAAGGCGTTCATAAAATTCGGACGGTAACTGACGTCCCATTTTTTCTAAGCGTAATAATTCGCACATTTGCGCTGTTCTTCCAGGCTGATATCTCTGTTGAATTTCTGCCATTAATAACTCAAATGCGTTGTACGGCTTTTCTTTCACAGTTCTGTCTCTGAAATTTTCCAAAGCATTTCGGAAATTCTCAGGCAATGCCATCCATGCTGCAACAAATTTCTCCATAGGGTTCACAATACAATAAGCACTAAATATCATTTGGGCATCTCCTACCCAACTTGCATGTTTCTCTGACTTATACTGTGGTAGACTAAATATACTTGGACTGGCGTGGTCGCCAAATTTTGTTGAGGCCCCTAACCTATTGGTATTAGTAAGCCCCCTAGATGCCAGTTCGCTAGAAGTCCTAACATTCACAGTAGAGTCTGTTTTGCCTACATTGTTATCTGTGTCAATAAGATTTAAGTCCATTAGGTCCTGCCCTAAATGAAATACATCTTCTAATTTAATATCGGCATTCATGATCAAGAATTTTGGTACTCAAATTGACAATTATTTTATCCGTTTGGAAGGTGAAAGTTGGAAAGCTATGTCTTCAGCAATAATCTGCTTTGATGTGTACGGGACCCACAATAATAAATAAATTACCTGTTCCAAGACTCCTCCTCAGTGTTATATTATATCAGAACACAAGGCAAGCGTTGAAAGATGTATATTGTGCAATGTTGTAATCGTTTATTATGGAGAGAAATGTTAAAAATGCAGCAACCGAAAATCTACAACCAGCTCGGAAGCACGATACTCAAAAACTGAAAATAGCGCACAATTTAAAAAATCAAGTCTTTAAACAAAGAATGTTCTGGAAAATAAAAAGAAAAAATTCTTTTTAAATAAAGTTGTTACAATCAGCTATGGTGGTTTAAATTTATCATTCAAGGTCATTTTATAAAAGGCGGAGGATTCAACATCCTCTACACACACCACCTTCTCAAAAAAGAGAGGAACGACTAATAGTAGATGTAATCATCGTTCTTCGGCTGACGTAGTA
Organism: Eudiplozoon nipponicum; assembly: GCA_029291075.1. Classification (NCBI taxonomy): domain Eukaryota; kingdom Metazoa; phylum Platyhelminthes; class Monogenea; order Mazocraeidea; family Diplozoidae; genus Eudiplozoon; species Eudiplozoon nipponicum. Next base: position 406 of record JAQBSW010006631.1, on the reverse strand, counting down.
TTCTTCCAGATCGTTTTGTGCATACTGGCGCCCCTGACGTCATCATCTCGCCCGATATAACATTCGCTGGTTCTTCAATGTCATCTGGTGTCGATAAATAATTTTCATGCTGTGATTCAGTAGAATAAGATTTTGATAAGTTAGACAACGGTTTTTCAAATTGCTGCATTTCATCATGTGTCTGCAAGATGGGATTGCACACCTCAGATTCGCCCATGGAACGATCATTCAACGCATCTTTTAATTCGGTCACACCGTCAATCCAGATAAACTGGGGAATACAGCGATCCAACGTAACACAATCCTCAATGCTATTTATTTCTATGATGACATTCTTATCAGTCATCCTCTTGACCTTTCATGGTCCTTTGTAAAATGGTGTTAGGCAATTCTTCCTATTCTCATT